>JAURVB010006413.1:0-11783 GCA_033002965.1 Piper betle | reverse complement strand
TGCTGTTCCCAATCCGAGCGGGTTTGGTAATTGGCAAGGTATAACTTGTATTGAATTCCAGCACCTTTCAAGAAGTCCAATATCTTTGCATTTTGTTCTTCTGCTTTCTGCGGATCATTAACAGCAGACTTCAATATCCCAATGACATAGAACACCTCCTCTTCATCTGGGGTAAGCGCCGAAGTCTTATCATACCACCTGTAAATCAAGATAACAGGATTGCATCACACAACGTGCATGTATCGAAAGCTCAAAAAAATTGTACTAAGTTACGCATAGAAGTTGATTGGTTACTTGTTGCGATTCATTGGGTAGATGATAACAGGCCCCGTTGCCAAATCGTCCATGGCAACGCCTCTGAAAACGCCGGCATCAAACTCAGAGATTCGGGATCTTGGAATAAAGATGTTTAACCACGGGTGAGGCACAAACCAGAGCCCTGCTGCTCGAAGTGTCTGCTCCTCTTTGAAGACTCGGTTGAGAAAGTCGAAATAAGAAGTGTCATTGAAGGTAAGGCCACCCTGTTTGTAGTTTAATCCATAAAGCAAAACCTTCAACTCCTGCCAAGAACAAAGGCAGATCAATGAACAACCATTTGAATATTGTTATTTGTGATCAATTTAGAGGAAAGATTTTGCATTGTACCGCATCTAATTGAGATGGGTCGTTGTAATACTTGGTGGCCTCTAGGCTATAAACCAGACTACCATTGTTGGGGATGACCAAGCCTTCAATGTAATCAAATCCGTTTTCTTGTATTGAAATGAGATGCACCTGGTCCTTGGTGAAAGCCGCAAAGTCGTCGTATGACAAGTGAAGCCACCTTGCCTGCTCGATCAAAAAGGCAACGCTAGTTTAATCAAAATGTCAATGCTTTCAACTAATTTAAAAATGGTTGACAAGCTACTACATCATGGAGTCTCTCAATTACCCTTTGTGGAGCTTGTTCAAGTGCAATTCTTGCCCTTGTGATGATACCAAACTGACCAAGCCCACCAAGAACAGCATAAAAGAGATCCGAATTCTGACGCTTGGAACATGTAATCAACTCCCCTTTTCCTGTTCCATCCATAACAAAAGTTGATGGATATTAATGAACGACATAGCCAACATAAATGTACAGCATTGAGCATACCAGTAATGACATCCAATTCGTAGACGTTGCTGATCTGGGGACCAACTCGGAAAGCTTGCCCGCTAATCCCAGCATTGGAAAGCGTCCCACCAACAGTAAGGTAGAGATAGTCCGTCCATGACTTGGGTGCAAGCCCGTTCTTGAGCGTAGCTCGCAGTACATCAACCCAGAGCTGCTCCCCACCTGCATCCACATAGAGATTTTGTGGGTCGACCTTGATTCGGCCTCGGGCGGCGCCCATGGCTGTCATGTTCACCACCACCCCATTGCCCACTAGAGACTGGCCGTGGGTGGAGTGGCCATTCCCCTCGCACCGATGGTGAAGGGCTTGCCGGAGGTGTAGGAGGAGAGGACGAGCGCGGCAACGTCGGCTGGGGACGATGGCTGGAGGACTCCGGCGGGCGACGACTTCACGATCAGGCCGAAGTCGGTGGAGGCGGCGGCAATGGCCGTAGGGTCGGTTGAGACGTTGGACGCACAGGGTAAGGCTCGCCGTGCATGCACTGTGGTAGACAAGAAGAAGAAAAGCAACGAGAGCAACAGACGAATGCAAGGATGAATAGACATGGCTATCTTAACTAATGAGAATTAGCTATACTCATATGTATACTACGCATATTTATACTGTCTATGCCATGGATGAGAGATGGAAGAGGTGTTACAATTTATTGAATTTAACCATCGCGTCCAAAGTCTATTATAAACGGACGTATTTAATATTTCTAGCTCAAGGGCTACGATGCATGAGAACGGGCTTAATATTATTATTTACTAATTTTTTGATTATTAACAGTTTGTGCATTATTTACTATATTTATTAGCATTGATTTTTTATCATTTTGACCCGAAATGATCAATTGATAAAATTTTATTTGAGCCACACATTTTTTTAGCGACACAGAATCATTATTTTTTAACAAATCAATAAAACAGTATCAGCAGAGACGCCACTATCATTTCAACTCAGCACCCCGTCAATGATGGTGATAAGAAATGGTTTTTGGTACGTTTCAAAATTGATTAGCTACGTTGCTGTTCTTTGGATGTGGTCATATTGATAGGGCCAGAGATAATTAACAGCGATCACATAAGCCCTCTGATCAGCAGCAGTTGTGACGAGAAAGAATATTAAGGATTAAAGAGATCTGTTGTCATGCACCTCGTGGAAGCCAAACTTGAGATTCTCTCGATCCATCCCTTTCTTTTCATGAGTTTTCTGTGAATATAAAAGAGAAGCAAACTGGCGTATACATGATAGAATCATTAGATAATGAATGTCAACAGGCTAATGAATGTCAACCATTGGTATATATATATATATACCAATGGCACTACCAAGTTTACAGAAATATTTCATCAATGGTCAACGCTTTCTTAATTAAAAAACGTTCTGATTCTTCGACCGCAATCAGCAAATAATTGTACTTGTTAAATTCAAGCTAAGATTTCATTGTCAATATGTAAAAGCTTACACGTTGTGTTTTAGTTGAACATACATGAGAAAGCAAGCAAGCAAGCAGGCAGGCAGGCAGGTGTGGGGAAGGAGGTCACAGAATATGTTTCACGCACGCTGATGAATTAAGAAGCAATATATCATGTGCTAATCTAGTTCATAAGCTATTGCTAAGTAAAATTAAAATTTAGACTAATCGTTGAGTAAACGAACTAGCAAATATATTTTGAGTTGAACTAGTTTGATAGAAACAATATGTTTGACATGAAAGAATAACAAAAGAACGCATGAACAGATGGAAGATGTAAGACAATATCTTTCTTTATAAATGGTTCTCTATAATTTTTTAAACACTTTTATTAATGTTTGACATCTTTGGCCTTCTTAATTAATATTGGTTGAATCTAACATAAACTTCTTATAAAAGCTTAATAATTATGGATAACTACTGGGTTCAAAAGTTTTCTTTCACGCTTCATTCTGCATACATGCACCGTTTTGTACTTCACACGTAAAAATGAAGCAAAGGGTAGTTGACCTTCTTGTTGTATTAAAAAAACAACTGACTTTTCATACAATGATCTTAAATTCTTAATATTGACAATTGACAACGGATAGGTTCGCCACTTAGCCTACTTCTTCTACGATTTAATCCACGTTAATCTTATACAAAAGCTTACAATTAGCCATCTTCTTAAAGTTAATGAATGTTAAATCTCCTCTAAGATCGTCGATCTATCTTCAAAAATTTAAAGAGTGCCAATCTCTTCAAATGTCTTATGGTCAATATTATTATTATCTACTTAAATATAATCTCAACTATTTGGGTTATTCTCATTCTTACTATACTTTTAAAATTTTTTGAGTCGACTTCAATCCATAGTTTAGAGTCAAACTATACAGTATGACTCCAAAGTAATTGATTTTATAATTGGCTCTTTGAATCAAGTAATAAAAATTATCAAAATAAATTATCTTTTTTTATATTAGTTTAATCGATATTTTTAAATAATATAAGTTATACATTTATCAAATTCAAGTGTCAAAAGATTAATGTATATAAATTTCATATAGTTATTTATTTATATAATTAAAATTTTAGTATAAATTACTTCAAATCGGCTAAGAATTAACTTCTAGTTGACTTAACTCCATAACATACTGAGTCAAGTCCAAATTTTAAGTTTTAAAACTTTGATTCTTACTTAGCATTAGCTCGTATATATCTTCTATTTAGAAACACGAGAGTAGACTAACTCTTATCCCTAGCAAGATAATGGATTTAAAATTGAAATAAATTAAAAGAAACCAATTTTATAAAAATTAGCTAGTACTTGTTTAATACATATTTTATAAAAAACATAAATTAATTAGAGGGTGACCATTTCTTGACAGACCTAAACATGTTGGAATATAATTGGTATATATTGTAATTAACAACACACAAATAGCTCGGGAGAGACTTAAAAGCTCAACATGAATTGATTGTGTAGATTGCATACATGTTATTGTCTGTTCAATTTGCAATTTAAATATAGTTTTGTAGGATTTTATTTCAATAATCGAGTTTATAGTTTTATTGGTGGCTTTCAAACACCAAATTGCAAATTAGGAGCTGAATAATTTTAAATTGGAGAATTGTCTAATTTTACGGATTTCTTGGGGAAAAAAAGAAATTCCCATCTGCACTTACTATTTTATGAAAAATATTAATTAAGCCCGTAAAATCAAATTCTCTGATGATTATAATTTATCTTTTTTATAAATTCAGTAATAAAGCTTAATAAGACTAAAGCTAAATTGCTTTCTGTCTGTTTAGTAATTAAAATTTTAATCACATAGATTTACATTTAATTTTAAATTCTAGGCCTTTTTTTACACTAAACTAAAAAAATTTAAAAAATCAAAAGAAAAAACAAAATTTTATTTAAAAAAGTCGAACCTAACGGAGATGCTAACGCCGTTACTTAAACCCTCGTTCCCATCGCGACTCTTTTAAACGGTGGCGGCAAAGCCGTAAGCGAGGCCGTGGTCGGATATGAGTGTCCACAGATATCCACTCCCCACCTTCTCGCCGGCTCCGGTCGGCCGCCGGCCCACTCGCCGGGCGACTATCCGGCGGCCGGAGGCTCTCCGCACTTCCCATGGCGCGGTGGAGCTGTCCGGCAAGCCCTCCGCCTGGTACTCCGCCCGGCGGGCCGCCATGGCCGACGTGCAGAGCTCCTCCTGCTTGAAATCGTCACTGGCCAAGTAAGGATAGCTGTTAATGGTCCTTGTGTGAGCTTCTTCGCTGATAAATTTTGGAACTTTTGCTGCTTCTTTGGCTAAGGAATTTTCGGTTTTGGTTGTAATGATGCGAGTGCAGAAACCGTGATTGTTGCTTCTTTTTTCGTTTTCAGATCCGAGGAAGTGTTGAAAGTACAGGATTTGAATAGTGTCTTACGGTATTTTGGTGAATCAAAGCGGTGGGAGGATGCTTCTGAGGTATATTAGTGGGCAATGACTAAAAATTTGTGTCATTTTCTTAACATAGTTGGATGTTTAGGCTCATCATTGAATTGAGCTAAGCTAGATACCGGTACTATTATCATTCATGTTTTTTTTATTATTCAAAGGCCTGCAGACGCCGTGGCTAATCTGTTGTGTTGCAAAATCACAAATTAACAACAATAATTTGGCTTCATAGGGCGGTTTAATTGATTGCTAAATTTCAAATGCTGGAAGCAATAACTGCATTGACACGATTGCTATATGTCACTTTATATTTACTGAATCTTTTGTCAATGCATTCTCGTTTTTTGAGTGGTGGACTCAACACAATGAACATCGGCAATGAGTCATTTTTTTTGTTTCAAAGATGATTAAATTATGGGTATATTTTGGCTGGACAACAGGAAAACATGCAGAAGGAAATTGAGTTCTTCAAGTAATCGATCAAAATACTGATGAAGCTAAAGGGAGGAATGACTTTTTCATAAGCCAAGTCAATAAACCTAGACAACTACCATCTATTTTATCATGTAAAGTGAATTACTATTTTATAGATAATACCAAAAAAATGCAACTTTACCTTGGAGATATATTTTTTCTAAATGATTATGATTGAAAGAAATATATAATAATGCTTCAAAACTGTCCACTGATTGTGCAAATATCTTGTTCTTCATCAAAATTTATGTTTGTCTCTTACTATTTTACTATATCTATATCTCACGACTTAACTGATTTTAGCTCTTTCAGATGATGTGTGCGCTCCTGGCTGAACAATTTACATGTATTGTAGCTAATGATTTTTTTATGTGCTGATTTTTTCAAGGTGTTCGAGTGGATGAAGAAGCATGATAAGATTACTGTTGCATCATACAGTACTTATATCAAAATTTTGGGCAAGGGCTGCAATCCTAGTAAAGCTCTTCAAGTTTACAACAGCATCGATGATGATTCCTTGAGATGCAATGTATCAATTTGTAATTCACTTCTTAGCTGCCTTGTCAGGAATGGGAAACTTGATGGCAGCTTTAAATTGTTTGATCAAATGAAAAAATGGTTTGGTTCCAGATGCTATTACTTATTGCACTGTAAGCTTTCTACTCCCTTCCAATTTGTATGTCATTTTTTGGCTCATGCTTTCTTTGTATATTTGTTTTTATGATTGAAGATAATTATATCAGTCTTCTTGGTTTAACTGTCATCTTATGATCCTACCTTGTATAGGAAATGCATACGCCGTTAGTGTTACCTTAAATTGCTGCTCTTTCATCATCTGTGGTAGGAGCATTAATCAGGAAGGCATTTTGCATGAAAACTTGCCCCTACGTTTCACTTTACAGTTTGAATCCACATTTTAGTAGTGGTGAGAATAAATAATATGTGTGTCACTGACACAGCCTACTTCGAATAGAGGTACATATGATTGTGAATAGGAGAGCGGTTAAATTTGGTAGAGTCCAATTCTTAACTTACTGCTGCCATTTACTTTCGTTTAATTGCACAAGAATTTCTTTTTCTAATTTCATCACTTTGTCTTGATACCCTAGTTAGTCTCAGGCTGCACCAAGATAAAGGATGGATTCTCACAAGCACTAGAGCTTGTCCAGGAAATGGAAGCAAATGGTTTGAAAATGGATGATGTAATCTATGGAGCCCTGATAGCGGTGTGCGCATCAAATAATTTAGTAAGAGAAGCTGAAGCCTATTTTCTGCAGATGAGAGTTGAGGGTCTTGTTCCTAATATTTTTCACTACAGTTCCCTGCTTAATGCATATTCATTGGATGGTAATCATAAAGATGCTGATAAACTGCTCAATGATATGAAGTCAGCAGGGGTGGTACCAAATAAGGTTTGTCAGTATTTACCCATTTAAATCTTACTTACGTTCAAATATTATTATCTAATTTTTACTCTTGACAAATTTTCACTAGGTGTATACAAAATGATATTAATATTTTTGCTTCCTCCTACATTATCAGTCAATTTTTTATTCTTTACCATGTGGAACTTGTATGTTACAATGAAAATTATTTCATTTTGTAGGTTATTTTAACTACTCTACTTAAAGTATATGTGAGGGGTGGTTTATTTGACAAATCACGTGATTTATTAGCTGAATTGGAAACATCAGGTCACGCTGAGGAAGAGGTAATTGGAGCAGATTTTTTTCCTGCTGTCTTTTGTAGAACGTTTGAGTTTCAAGGAACTAAAGCATTTATCCTTCTGAAAAGTAAGAAAAGGCAGAGGCATTAGCTATGTCCTTGTAAATTTGATAATACAACTACTTGAAGGAATGACCACTTCAGAAAGTTGGTTATTGAATGCTTATTGTGATAGTGTAGTGCATGTGATTATCATTAGAATTCTAGAAGTGACAAATTGTTAAGAATTGAAGATTTTAATGGAGAGGATCATAAGAGTATGCAAATGAAGTCAAGAGATAAAATTTTGGGAAAAAATTTCATCTTCATATGGCCAATTAACAAGGTGCTAGTGATCAGGTTTGCAGTTTTTTTTGCATTATCTGTGCCGATTGTTGTAAATGCATGTACTTGCAGATGCCATATTGTTTGCTGATGGATGGTCTTGCAAAGGCAGGGCATGTGAACGAAGCTACAGCTGTTTTTGATGATATGAGGAGCAAAAATGTTAAGTCCAGTAAGTGTCTCTAAAAAGATTTGTACACATGATCCATTTACTTATCTTCCAAACACAATATTTCAATTCATTTATTTCATGTCTAGCATTAAATTTAGATGAAGTAATGTCACGTCATCCTCCCTTTTTTCTTTGACTTGAACCACATTCTGGTCTCTATTACTTAATTTTTATTTGCCTTTGTTGTAGAGCTGTTTGTTGCCTCCATGAGAAGTGTAATTGTTTGGTGTTTGAAAATATCTGATGTATGCTTTTACCTGCAGATGGATATGCTCACAGTATTATGATTTGCGCTTACTGTAGACATAACCTTGTGAAAGAAGCAACAGAGCTTGCAAAGGATTTTGAAGCCTCTCACAATAAGTATGATATTGTGCTGTTGAATTCACTCCTCACAACTTATTGCAGAGCAGGTGAAATGAGGCTTGTGATGGAGTTGCTGAAGAAGATGGACAAATTGGCTATAAGTCCTGATGTAAAAACTTTCCATATACTTGTCAAATATTTCATGAAGGAAAAATTGTACGACCTTGTTTTGAGAACAGTTCAAGATATGTATAGTAAAGGATACCAACTAGACGAGGTAAGATAAACATTTCTTTTCTACGATCAAATAATTTCTGTATGTTTGATATACATTGAACTTGCTCCCGGATCATGGTAGCATAATGCATAAATGAAATGTTTTGGATGGCTGAATATATTGCAGCAGTGTATTGGAGTTTGTGGAACATCAATAACATTTTGAAAAGTTTTACAAGAAGGTTTAGTCCACATTTAAGGACGCAAATATCTTAGAAGTTAGAATTATTGATTCTGATTTCCATTGATTTTTTTCTGTAAAAAATAAGGTATACAAGAATGTCAGACGTTGTTTATAGCTGTCTGGAATTTTTAAAAAACTTGGATAATGAAAAACATAAAACAATTGAAAATTGGTGAAGCTTAATTTACTTGTATATTTACTGATGTATCTCTTTATATGTGGAAGGCCATTTAAACTTTGATTAAGGCTATATACTAGGATGGCTTGAAGATTATCTTTATGCTTTTGTATTATCTTTAAATGTCTTAGTAAGTGCTATTAGTTAATGACATTTTTCAGGAAATCTGCAGCAACCTGATCATAAAGTTAGGGGAAGCTGGGGCTTCCACAGAAGCTTATGCTGTTTATAATATGCTACGATATGGAAAAAGGACGTTATGCAAGGACCTTCATGAGAAAGTTCTTAACATATTGATTTTGGGAGGACTACTGAAAGATGCCTATATTGTTATGAAGGTTAATACCCTTCTTAACCATGCATCAATTTATTTTATAAACCTGTCGAGAGTGATCATCACTTCATGAATCAGGACAATGCATCATTAATCTCTCGGCGCGGCTCCAAGAAGTTCACTATATCATTTGTGAAGTTTGGCAATATAAACATGCTAAACGATGTGCTGAAGACAGTGCACAATTCCGGACACGAGATTTATCAGGTAGGCATATTGCACTGTTTATCATATTGCTGTCAATTGGCAGTTGTCTATCATTAGCAAACTGTTTTGAGATTAGTTTCGTACTGACTATAATGTGTCTGACGAGGATATCTGAGTCCGTATTCTGTGCTCGTGTGTTAAGGATGTGTTCCAAATAGCAGTGTGGAATTATCTTAAAAAACCAGAGAAGAAAGAGCTCCTTATACAACTGCTACAATGGATGGCTGGTCAGGGTTATGTTGTGGATTCAACTTCGAGAAATTTATTGCTAAAGAACTCAAATATTTATGGTAGACACCTTTTGGCAGAAATATTGTCCAAGCAACATCGCATGTCAAAACTTCGTACTACTTCGAAGAAGTAGATGTATTATTCACAGTAGTTTGTTTATCATCTATCCTTGTTTAATGTAGAAAGTATATGTCGCCATGACAACTTGTACCACCCACAATTTTGTAGCAGCCAATTTCAGGCAATGAATCATTCATTCTCATTGAGATTTAGGCAATTTGAAGTAAAACAGATGAAGAATCGCATATGCAACGAGAAAACTGAGCGACTTAATTTCTTTTTGTGTAGATAGTCTAACATTGTTCGGGTGGGGAGAACTTTATTGGCAAATACATTAGTAATGCAAAATGTGGGCAAAACAATTCATTTTTATTTCTTTTTATGAAAAAATACATTTGTGAAACACTAAACCTAATGATTCGTGTGAAGTATGTTTTGAAGTTAATTTGTTTGGCAACTGCAGATTGATTTAAATTGATTCTCATGACATTGCTTAAATTTGCACACAAAATGGTAAAATTAAAACAAATAAATTGTGAAATATGAATGAGAATTAAGTTTTGGTTATAACGTCTTTTCTCTAATTTAGGGTATGTTTGGTTGGTAGGAAAAAGTAAAATGTATGATACGTTTTTAGTCATAATCTATCAAAAAGTTAATTATGATGTTCATATAAAATGAAAAACTTCGCAAACATACTATATTTTTTTATTTATAAAAAATTTGGTTGCAATGGATTTCTACACTGACTATTCACTGGAAGTCTTATTTGTAATTTACTACAAAATATTCCAATATATATATAACTTCTTAGTGGATAATTAATGCTTTTACCATGAATTAACATTTACAAATTTCATAAATTTTTTATTCTTTCGCGCCAACCAAATGAAGCTTAGAAACAACTAATATATTAATTTTCCATGAACAATATGCATTCTTATATTAATTTATGTACAAATTAAAATGATTCATACATCGGTCTTTAATGGATTTGGATCATCCTAATTAAGTGTTCTTTATAAAACTCATCTCTACTTTAACTTTGCTCGTCACTATAAATAGACAAGAACCATGCTTTTTCTTATATAATACCCTATAAACTTTTTGTTTTTACTTAATTTGCCACTAGCATAGCCAAGTTGGTTATGCTACAACAGAAGGTAACTTGCCCTCGTATGTGTGTGTGTGTATATATATATATATATATTATTAAAATGAGAATTCAATATTGACAGATTAAAGGTAATAAAATTAACCAATCAAAATATAAGAAAAATCTAAGAAATGGAATAAAAATACCTCCTAGAGAGGGTCACATATTCGAATCTTGCTAACCTTAATTTTTTTAAAAATAAATAAAAATAACTCTTGCAGAGTCACAATTTTGAACTTTGGTAACCTTAATTTCTTTTAAAAAATGCATAGTAAAAGATCTCATATTAGAATCTGGTTAACTTCAACTTCTAACTTCCTAAAAATAAGAGTTTGTTTACTTGTCTTAAAAAATATAATAAAAAATTAAATAATTATAATCTTTTTCATTTAAATTGGATATATCTTTAAAGTCAATCATTATTCAATGAGAATTTTAATACAAAATTAAAATTTATCAAATAAAGGTTGCGCATGACACAACGTCTTACCTAATATTATATAAAATTCTTTACATTTCCCAATAAATAACTATTTAATAATTAGAATAGACATAATTTTTAAATATTGGTAAAACAATAATTTTAAATACTAGTGACCATATTGAATTTTTAGATGGTACTGGATATATTTGGTCCATCTAGGTCGAATCAGGTTTTAACACCCCAAATTTGGTTCACTCTCAAGCTGATTTAGAAATGTTATGGGGACCGAATGATCTTTAACTCAATTAAATCAATCAATCTAACCCTAGCGACAGGGATCTACTCTCAGTGTCTTAAGACGGAATAATAAGCACACAATATATGCATGAGTTACTCAACATCTAACATGGTCTTGTATGTATGATATGAGAACCGAATCACATTTCAATATAATTCAAACACGTCAAAATCTAAAAACAACAATTATGAAATTACAATGGAGAGAATTTTCCCTAAATATGCAGTAAGGGTCACTATATATATATATATTGGATACCTTGGGGGCAATTGTAGGAAAAATTTCCTATAGTCCTCTGATCTAGGCGGTTAGATATATTTTCATAAAAAAACCTAATTTCCATCCAATCCGCCGCGTCCACCCCTGACCGCGACACCTCCACCCTCAGCCCA
>JAURVB010006412.1:0-15496 GCA_033002965.1 Piper betle | reverse complement strand
TCTCGAAACACTGAGAGTAGATCCGTGGGAGTTGGGTACGGGTTAGCCGACCTAACCGGGACTAGTAACATCTAGTTCAGTTCTCGAGTATGAACCGGATTTGAGGTGTTACATTATGTTTTCTGAAAATTTGCAAAGTGATTGAGCACGAGGAAATAGAGCAGTCGAGCATTCGGCGTTCAACGTTTGGTGTTTGACATTCAAGTAATTTTAAATGTTTATTAATTAAATTATTTAATGATGTTTAATATTCTAATTATGATTATTTGATATTGTTAATGGGTTAATATGTAACATATGCCCTGATTATGTACATATGCTCAAAGATGAGTATGTGTATGTTGTTGAAAGTTAATTTTGTATGCATATCAAGTCATTGTATTATATTTAATTAATTGAATATTCTTATTAATATATAATTTGGGGTTTTAGGAATCGCTCACAAACTAATTCAAGAGAATTCAAGGTACATATAGCTTGTATGATATTTAATTAGTACATGCAGCCGTTGATTAGTCAGGTGAGATGTAAGGTTTTTGGTATTTGCATAAGTGTACATGTGAGGGGCACTATTTACCTGATTAAGATATAACCAAGGGTGTAAGACTCATGCCACAAAAATCTAGGTTCAAAGAATTGTGAACCGAGTGAGTCTAGTACGCACTTGGACACTAGAGTCTGAACGGAAAGTAGATGTATTATCTCATAGCACACAAAAGAACAGTGCTTATGATCATAGATGATAATTTTTTTCTACAAATCGGCTGATCTGCTAGAACAAGAATTGGGCATAACTCGTATTTGCGATATTTTTATTTGTCCATTATTATTATAAGTAATTAGTGATTTTATCATTAACGTGAAATTACCTTAACAAGTAATAACTAGCTAATAGTGAGCTTTTGAAGGAGACAAAGACACAGATTTTGGAATCGGACTTCAAGTTAAATAATATTAGTTATTTTATTTTTGGACTTTTAGTATATCATTAATTGGTTATATATTATTGGTAATGGAACCTAGTAAGATTCATGGGGATTGGTTGCTTATTATTATATTAGCCATAGTTAGACTAAATATAGTATTGTTGATGATTAATATTATTATTTACTATCATGAACAAATTATTAGTAGTTGGAATAATTATTATTGGCACTTATTGACACATTAATTGTTGTTGTTCATGTTAATTAATTAAGTGTTAAATACTGCATGATTAGCTGTAATTTAATATTTCATGCATTGTTTTATTGGGCTCGGATTGTTGGACTATAAGTGACCTTTGGCCTGGTTGGAAAATTGGGCGTGGTGTCACATTTACTGTACGGTTGAAGGTATTTGCTATTATTGATCACCAATTTTTTCTATCATTAATTGTTATAGTACCGTTTACCATTTTTTTTACTATTTGCCACTTCCAAGTTTTGATCATTTGACCGACAAAAAACATTTAACAACTGGTAAATTTTAATTTGAATCACACAAATCTTCATCAACACAAAACCCTAGCCAAAATCATAAATTTGGAACAAAATAGATAATATATTTATGTTAAACCAATTTCTAAAAGGATATAATAATATAAAATTTAACAATCGGCAAATTTTAATTTGAATTACACAAGTCTTCATCAACACAAAACACTTGCCAAAATCAAAAATTTGGAACGAAATAGATAATATATTTATCTTAAACCAATTTTTAAAAGGATATAATAATATAAAATTTAACAATCTGTAAATTTTAATTTGAACTACACAAGTCTTCACAAAACACTCACCAAGATCATAAATTTGGTACAAATTAGACCATATATTTATGTTAAACTATTTTTAAAATGATATAATAATATAAAATTTATTTTAACATATTAGTAATATTATTTTTATTAATATTAATAAATATAATTATATTTTTAATTTAAAAAATAAATAAAATGGTAAGCAAGTAATGAATGAGGCTTCTGCCACTATCGTTTCAAAATGAAAACATTGAGGTTAAGTCTAGCACATTTTTACCATTTTCTTAAACGGTAAAATTTATACATAGCTTTTTTATTTCAATTTTATTCGAAACCATCATTATCTAAACCGACTGAACACTTGCAGCCTAAGGCTAAGTGATCCCAGGCGTATGTTTTACTTGCTCTTTATTCCTCAAATTGAACAAAAACCATTAAAATTCAATTGACACGATAAATCAAAGAAAAAAATTAGGTCGTAGAAATTGAATCAAGTAATTTTCAAAGAATTGCATGTAGAAAGAGAAGTTTGCCTTGGTATGAAGTACATTCAAAGGCAAGAATTTTCATTCAATTAACTAAAAATTTGGTATCAGTCAAGGTTGCACTCAGCTACAATTTCCTTTCAAGACTAAATGGCTGGAGACTGAAAGAGATGAAGAAAGACCCATAATGATCTTCATTAGTAAAATAAAGGAAGACATTATCACTGTGAAAAGGAAAGAAGAATTCCTCTTTCAGTTTATTATCAATGGGAAGGAATCTCTGGTAAAAATTATCTGCAAATGTAAAAAAAGAAAAAGAAAAATGATAACAAGACATGTACATATTTACAAATGAAATAATAAAAACAAGAAGATTGCATGAGATCCTATACGTCTAATATGTATAACTCTAGTTTAAGCGTATGACATAGTGGATTGATTTATAAGATTTGAGAGTCCACATACAAATATTTCACTAAAGAACGACAGCTGAACCTGTAAATTGCAAGGACATACTTAGGGAGGGTCAATCATCGATATATGAAGTGGGCACATCAAGACAAAAGGACGAGCAAGTGTTCATTTGGAGACTCAGTATTGATGAAGTTGAATCCAAATTGTAGTCGACCCAAGAGGAAATTGATGGGTCTAATAATCTCTTTAAAATGGTTAGCCCGTGTTTAAGACCCATAAGTATAATCTATTAAAATATTGGATTTTTCTTGGTAAGTATTAATTGTGAAATTAATTTTGAGATCTTATAATCCACCCCACTTAAGAGTTCCCTCCTTAGAATTCATCCATTTGATCTTTGATCTTTGTGTAGAGAAAAAATCACTCGACTGGATTTGCACAAATAATCTCATAATACTCACAAATAACTTGTTTTCCTCAGCTTATGTGCCTAGCCCACATTAATAATCTCGCTCAATCTGCTATCCAATATTATTCCAAATTGTCTCTGATATAATGACTTGGCCAAATAACAATCTAATAGACCTAAGTCATACTTTTAAAATAGTAAACAAAAATTAAAAATCTATAATCCATCCTCACTAATATTGAATCTTAGGTCAATAGGCATCAAATGTGCAACTGATGTTTGGGATTATTACAATCTACCAACTTTTAGGAGATTCAGTCATTAGAATCCCTTTTTTCAACACATAAGCCTAGCCTATGTTCAATATAGCCCCCCATCTAATACAGGATCTAGGTTTGTTTTGATACCAGTAAGTTATCCATTCATAGTACTGAACAAAAGTTGAAGATTTATAAATGCACTTCATTAGTTTACTAGATTTTACCTTTAGATGTGGGACTAACATTTTGACGGATCGCATAATCAGCCCACCTTACGAAATTTTGTCTTCATGATTCCTCTCCTCAAATCATAGGCATACTTACGTCCAAATCCAATACCGACTTGGATCAGGTCTAATATCATTTGTAATGACCGACCAAAGTACAAATTGAAGGGCCTAAATATAAAACCTATGACTTGAGTTAGATTTTATAGTTGCTAGCCGATCTGTTTGACCGTTAGTCTAAGTCAGTTCATTGCTCAAAATATTTTTGCAGGGCTAAGGCTGACTGTGTGTACATATGATGAGGGTCCCAATATACCCAAGTATATAATGGTAGTGTTAGACACGCATGAGCAGACATAGTTATCAGCTTATATGAGAGTATATATTTTAATGTTTACTTTTGTTTGTTGGATTGTAGATTTAGATTTAACTCGTCGATTAGGATAGAACTTATTCATTAGGGTTTCTGCATGGGTTGGTAGCTCCAGAGCATGCAATTTGATAGATGCGAAACTTACATTAAATCACCATGTACCTAACTTGCGACCATTAGTTTGATTTGATTGGTTTTGTTATCCTTGATAGTTTGTATTCCATTTAGAGCTCTCTAAACCTTCACTTTATATATTTTTTATCTTATCTACACTGAGTACCTTCGAGAGATCCAAGAGGATTGGATAGAAAAATTTTTAATCTTAACCAATTTAACCATTATATATGTAGTTGACCAATTTTACCTTCTTTTGACTATTTTGCCCGTATTTTACTCTTCTTTTTTACTCATTTACCCTTCCAAATGGGATTAGATATTTTAGTACCCATCTTTTGTCTGATTTCCCTCTATTCCAACTTTCTACTTCTCCTAAACCTCTCACTTCTCTAAACCTCTCCCTCATTTTCCAACACCTAAACCTCATCTTCCACGTCAAGATTGGTACGGATTGAAGCTTCCCTAACTCCATTCTCCTCTAGATCATTGAAGGCAACTTAAAGCTTCCTCCCTTCTCATCTCTTTTATCTTCATTTCATTCTATCTTTCATGATTTTTTGTTGTTATGGTTTTTACTATTAGTGTTATTCTTTATTTGTTGCTTTTAATTGATTGTGTTGATTTCTATCCTTTCTCATGTCTTCTTGCATTAAATAGTAATTGTTAGTTCCCTTTGTTATTGTTGTATATGCCTTGTAGGTGTTTGATATTTTTCCTTTGGGATCTATTTTGGTGATTTAGCATTAATTCTTAATTATATATGATTTCTAGGTGTTATTAGATGTAATGCCTAGTCTTAGTTTTCATTTTTTAGATTGATTTATATCTCATTAAAGTGCATGTTTAGTATAAGTTTATATTAGTGTATATATTTAGCCTTTTCATATGTAGTAGGCTTTTATTATGTGTTATTTATTATCATCTTAAATGTTAAACCCTGCTTTGATGTGACAACATCAAAACTCTTTAAGTGACACCTAAAAGTCTCACAACTACCCTTAGAGATCAATACTTTTAAGATTTGAAGGTTGAAGGAATTAAAGGAAGAATTCGGTTGCATTTGGTAGCTACTTCGGCAAAGACTTTGGCTAGCCGAAGTTGCTGTCACGAGAGAAGAAAAGTTTTCAGTGTGGACTTTAACAAGACATCTATAAGATCCCTCAACTTAGTCTCATATCCAATACCTATTAAGGTAAGATCCTATTTATTAGTGTGAATAAACTATTGATCTTCAACTTCAATTAACTATTTTTTAAGGGATTACTTAGCGCATTATTTTTACTTTGGGTTTGGTTGTTAAAAATTGTATCAAAAAACTTGGTTTTGTGTTAAATAGTGGGCTGGACTAAGGACGCTGGCTAGGTTACTAGTCATGGGTCAAAGAAGGACGTGAGTTGGGGCTAGCGACGGGTCAAGTGTAGGAATTTCGGTAACGAATTTTTCTAAAGTGGTTGGATTGTGAGATCCTTCAACTTAGTCTTATATCCAATACCTGTTAATATAAGATCATGTTTATTAATGAGAATAGACTATTGATTTTCAATTTTTATTAACCATTTTTCAAAATATGACCTGGGTCAATTAATTTGTACTTTAGGCCGGGTCATTACAACATCAGAGCATAAACCTACATTGGCAAGTCATAGAAATTCGATAGAGATGTATTAGTGGATGCTTGGTAGAGACATTGGCAACTGATGGTAATTGAACTTCTCAACAAAGGCAACTATGTGTGTTATAGAGAGATTGACAATTGACAGTCGATTGTTTAAAAAGTTGTTAAAACTAGTAGTTGGAAAAAATAAACTTGAATGACATAAATCCTAACAACTACTATTTTGAGAAGGGGCTCTATAAGCTATCAATAAGGCCATGGAAAGTGTGTTTGAAGTCCCTCCTGAAAACCCTCTTGGACCTTTTGGATGCCCAAGCCTTGAAATTAGTATTGGTTGTTCATTGCTTTCATGGTGTAATACCTAAGAGAGTTGTAATGAGGTTAGGCTCAAGTGTTGTGAGTTATATTTGTAAACTTTTATGACACTTAGCATAAGGGTGGGAAGGTACTAGCTTGTGGATTGCTCCTAGGGTGTTAAGAGTTGTTTGCAAGTTCTCTTGGCACTTGGTTGGGGTGTTTGTGAAGGCTTGTTGTTGCTTGCAAGTGTATGTGTTGATAGTCATAGTGAAGCTAAAAAGACTACCTTTTCATAGGGAGTGGATGAGATAGGAGAGAGAAGTAGGAGCTCCGAACATCTTTAAAAATTGCTTTTGTCTTATATCTTTTTTCTTTCCCTTCTCTCTTATGTATGCTTGTTTTTTTTTATTGGTTATTCTTTGTGCATACTCCACTTAGTTCTTTTTTATTTGTTTTGATCGCTTTAGAAAACTAAATGAGCGAGCTCAAATTCACTCAAGGCACTTTTATGATTTGATTTATTTACTAAAGTAAGTATTTTTGTGAATTTGAACTTGTACTTGTTGCCTTTCTCAGTTGCTATTGTTGTTTGCCTTGTCGATCATCATTTGGGCTTATTGTGAATCATTTTAGTCTTCAAATCGTGTGGGCTATTTTGTCCATTCTTGTGATTGTCAGGAGGTTCTAATTATTATGGAGATATAAGCTTGTGATTTGTGATCTCTCCCATATAGAGCCCCTTCACTAAGATGCTAGATGTGTTTTTATTGCTCCATGTAGCATTCTTATACTAGATTTTTGTAGTTATTATGTGCTATTGATTGCCCTTGTTAGTATACAGAGCCTTACCTATTTGATAGCATAGATTGTAACATTTCATATGTCTTATTCTATGCCACATTGTTGTATTAGTTTATTTAATAGCATTGTCTTATTATTTGGCCTTGTTACTCCATTTCTCCATGCTTAGTTGTCTTATTTAATTGTGCTAGCATGCTTTGCTTTGATTGTAACCTCTGGGTGGTTAGTAAATATCTTGTTGATATGTAATAGTATTGAGTTCTAGTTGTTGTAGTTTTTCTTTTGCCATATTGCTTTGTTAGTCATGTAAATTGCTTACATTACTAGTCTCATATTTATTTGTGATATTGCTCACTTTATGGCTTTTAGTGTGCTCTTACTTATTATTTAGATTGTTGTAATATGTTTGGTTGAGATAACTTCTCAGTATCCTCTTTTAGCTTGGATAGAATATTGTAAAACTTGTGACTCGAGTCAGGGTTTTATATTCATGAACCGATCAGTTCAACCATCGGTCCGAACCGAGTCAGTTTTAGAACACATGTGCCAAGCTAAGGCTGACTGTGTGTTATGAGCCATGAAGGTCAAGTGTACTCGAGTGTATGATGATAACATCAATAACACAACGGGAAAATGAGTTATAAAAATATATGACAATATGCCAGATTTTTTTAATTTTATTTATTTTATGCATTAGACTATAGAAATTAGAATTAGGCTGTTTATCATGTTAGGTTGTGTTAGATTGGATTTTGGGTCTGTTGGTAGGTTTACAATAGGTTATTTTATTTTATAGTATTTTATCATATTTATTTTATTTTTTAAAATATATTTATTATTTACTCAAGTCGGGAGTGAGTCAAGTTTTACTTACAAAACTGCCCCTGACCCTTTTCTTCTTCTTCTTCCCCGGTAACCTCCTCCAAGCGCCACTGACTTATTAAAAAATTCCAACCTAGCCGGCAACCTCCTTGCCTCCGCCGGTCACCGCCACCACTCCCCTCCCTCCCCGCACCCCCCCTTCTCTCCCTCCCCTTCTCCCTAGTTTCTCTCACAGTCACCATAGCCACTACCTTGCATGTGTCATCGCCAGCCAACAACTTCTACGATGACCTCATGGCGACCCTCCCTAGGCCTTCCCTCATCCTTCCCAACCCATCCCCAGCCTGTGCAACTACATACACGACAAACCATACGAAAAACAATGTCGGCGCTTGCATGCACTATCGCCGGTGACTAGCACCGCCGTATGCCAGTCACACACTGCCGTCAGCCACATAGTCCGTCCCCCTAGCTGACCTCAACCTCTCCTAGCCCTTCTCCCCTCTCCCTAGCCGACACCACCTCCTAGCCACCCTCACCTTAGCTAGCCACAACCCACAGCCACCGCCGGCGACTGCCAGCCAGTAGCACTCTGGCCACCTTGTGCCCCTCCTCCCCCTTGCCGATTTTGCTCATGGGACGACAACCACAACAACCGTCTCCCTCCTGACGCCACTGGCAACCGCGGCCGTTGCCACGTAATTGCCAACTTAGGTATATGATCTAATTTTTAATTTCAATTTTATATGATTGATCATCATTAGCTTGTGCATCATTGTAGTGATATATTATTCATAACTTTGAATTGTATTGATTTTGGGATCTTGAGATTTATTGCTTATGTTGTTGTAATTATGAAAAATAATTGATTAGTTAATTAAAAAATGCATGCATGCCAATATTTGCTGTTAATTAATGTTAGATAATTAGACTTGTAAATTACACATCTAGTTCTAATGATTAAGTTGTCATAATTAAGTATTAGTTTGCTTATTAAAAAAATTATGATCTTTAATTAGTTAATTGATATGTTTTAATTAGATATTAATAAATTTGTGATGTTGATGACATGATCACCCATGAATATAGATTCATATGACATGATTATTAGGATTTGTTTGGATTTATCGGAATAGACATGATTGCCCTAGTGTCATTTGATTATCCATCTTGTCATTCATGTATCATATGGGAGTACATGGGCTTTAGAATTTAGTCCTATTTGTGTAGGTTGGGTGTAGGAGTTCGCCGCATAGGCATGATATCCCATTTGGAGCTTCAACCAAGTCCATTTAGGACTCGTACTCTTGATTGCCGATCTCTTCTCTTGTTGATTTGGATTGTATATTGTAGGACATGTTAAGTGGTTAGATTTATTGGACCCCACTTAACATGGGCCATTTTAATGAACCAATTTCTGGGATTAATAACCATCGAGGATGAGATCCCTCGAGACTGATTTTCAAAACAAGAACCACCGCAAGTTGCCTTTGGGCCTAAAAGATTAAATCCCTTCTTAGACCTAAATTATTAAATCCCTTCTCATGCCTATATATGATTTTATCAAATTTTTAGTGAGACGAGAGATAGTGAAACCGACTTACACGTACCATGAGCGGGTGCACGTGCCAGTCACAATGGGCTCAAGATTAGTGAGAGGGCTAGATTAGTGAGAGGGTTGTTCCCTTCCTAGGGGATTCTGACAACCATCGTTTTGTGTTCCTCACACCCAGAGAAACATGGGGTTTACAGGTATTGTTTAGTACAGCGCACGTCCGAACATGTGGTTCAAAGGTTACTAAAGCAACTGCCTGACAGTACTCGGCCTTCGTGCTCGGGTTCAGGAGAAATATGGAGGATCGAAGAGGGGTGTTATATTGGTAGTCTCGAGGGACCAGAAGAAGATGAGAAAATGATGAGAGAGGCATTAGACCAGTCAGTTCGGGATGGTACCTAGACTATAGCTCGATGGTTCCTCAGTAGTAACCCTTATGAGAGTTTTGTTGAAGTATATACATGTTTTCTTTTCATGACAGTTAGCTCTCATTGACAATTTGGTATAAGTTATTTTTTGGACCAGTGACAACCGTTGCTGACGGTCTTCTATTGTATATGTAGGTGAGCATCAGACACAACTAGATATGCTGGACTTGACGAATGAGTAGTGACATCCTTGCACACACACATGCCTAACAATAGGACGCTTATTTGTGATGCTGGTGAATGTGTAAAACTTTTGATAAATATTTTTTGATGATCTTTAATGCGTGGATAAGTTGTTTTGTGAAGGAAGTTGGTAATCTTGATGTTAGCAAACTTTTGGTCATGTGAATGTGAATGGTAGGTAGGTCAAGACCCAGTCAGGATCATGATTTGGGAATGTTATGATAATGACAGAATGTGATGTTGTGATAGGTCTTGTTATTTCTTTTATATATATATATATATATATTTCTTTTATATATATATATATATATGTTGTGATATAATTATTGACATAATGGTTTCTTTATTGCACTTTTAAGGAAAACTCTATCCATCTATTAACAAGATTTGTATAATATTTAAATTGATTGCGGCTTGATTTTTTTGTCATCATATCATCTATGTAGCTGGAAGATGCCAATACAGGTCATGTGTGTGCAAAGAATGCTCAGAGTCAAGCCGACAAGTATATTTCTCTTTTATTGTTTTATTTTACAGATTTTTCACTAGTAGTTGCGTGAGAATGTATCCAGGATTTGATTAGTGAAAGTTGATAGCCATGGTAGTACAGACCCGTAGGACTCAGAATAAAGCACCATCACCTTCACCACCTAGGCGTGTTAGCCCAAGTCATGGCCACGGTGAAGCGGCATCTAGTCAACTGAGAGCCCCACCGCTGTCAGGAAACCCTAGTGTGCCAGTCTCGATCAGTTGCCGTAGTGAAAGCTGGTGTAGTGACAAGCGCCACAGAGCAAGTAGCCATCACACCAAAAGGGATAGAGTTGTTGCCTGATCAGCAGAGGTTCAGATACAGATACAACAGAACCAAGAGGAGTTTAGGAGAAAGTTTCGCCAGATAGCCCTCTCCATAACGAGGGCAAAGAAGAGGCTAGCTGTGGATGACGAGGCGCAAGGGGAGCTTGCTTTCCCCATGGACCCTTTGCCGCTGCCTTCTCCTCCACCACTGCATCAGGGGACCAGTCCTAAAATAGCTCCTCTGATTGGCCCATTGCAAACCGGGATGGGTAGAAATGGCAGTGGACCACATGGAGCAGGAATTGGATAGATAGCAAGTGGTAGTGGTGTTGCAGGATTTGGTCGTGCCCCGGTAGGGATAGTGTCAATTCTTCATCAGTTCAAACTTGGAGAAGGATCTAACAGATCAGCAACAAGGAATCTCGGACTATGGCAATATGAACGATTTCTGAAGAATGGAGGACACCCATTCCTAGGAAAGTTAGTTCTAGAGGAAGCTTTCCTATGGATCTCATCTGCAATTGGAGTATTTTGCAGTATGGCATGCCCCATGGAGAACCGTGTTCAAATCATCACAGGAACATTTTAGGATGAAGCCAATATATGGTGGGATTTAGTTATGAAGTCCACCTTTGCCTGTAAGCAGCCACAGGATGTCACATGGGATGAGTTCAAGGTAGAGTTTGACGGGAAGTATTTTCCTCCAGATGTTAAGAAGACAAAAGAAAGGGAATTTCACATGCTTAAGCAAGGACAAAGGATGGTGATACAATATAAAACTCGATTCAGAGCATTGGAAAAATTAGCCCCAAATCTAGTGCCAACTGAACAGAGAAGAATCGAGCACTTCTATGATGGGCTTCAATATGAGATTCACGTGGCCAATGTGAACAAAGTGTTTGCTACCTTTGAAGATGTAATGCAAGTAGGAGGAGAGGCTGAGAGGGTCTTGGCTACTCGACCCTACCGAGATTATGATCAGAAATACCAGCACCCTCGGCCATATCAACCTAATCAGGGAATAAAACAGAAGCGCCTGATAGATGCCCCACTTCCTATCAAGGCAATGGATGGACAAGTCCAGGATTGTAGACACCCTCCATGTTAGAACTATGGACGTCGTCATGGGGGAATGTGGAGAGCTAGTACTGATGCATGCTTCAATTGTGGTCAACCAAGACATCGGGCAGCAAAGTGTTCAGGAATATGCAGAGCTGGTACTGGTATATGTTTTAGTTGTGGCAACTGGAACATCGGACAGCAGCGTGTCTGACTACACCAAGCCAACAACCAGCCCTTCCAACACCACTACATCGACTATCACTCCCAGCTCCCCTACCACAATGACAATAGAGAGACCAACAGGACCAAAGTCAAGGACAACGAGGCAATGGTTAACAGCCGTAAAGACATCAGCAACAGAGGGGATAAAATCATAGAGGAATGATGGCTGCGTGACTAGCTAGACAACAAAAGGGCAGATAACAGGCACCGCCAGTAGTACTTGGACCCTGGTGCAGTAGCAGTAGCCTGTTACGATGTACATAACCACGCTCGCAGAAGCTTTGGAAAATACAATCGTTGTGACAGGTACACTTCTCATTTATTTTGTACCTGCAAGAGTTTTATTTGATTTAGGTTGCAAACATTCTTTTATTTCATACACACACAGCAGGTAGGATTGGAGGTCAGATAGAGGATTTATGAAATTCATTACTAGTGTCCACCCCCATTGATAGAGTTATAACTACGTGTGAGTGTGTGCGTAGTGTCCCTGTTGAGATTCAACAGCGACAACTAGTAATAGATTTGATACTGTTCAGGATGATCAAGTTCGATGTGATCTTCAGAATGGATTGGATGTCCAGATAGGGAGCCTTGATAGATTACTGAAGAAGGTGACTTTCCATCATGTAAGCCGCCACTTTTTCTTCCAGGGTCAGGGCAGAGAAAAGAACGAGGTTGGATCTCACATTAGGGTGCAGTGAGAAAGTTGGACAGAGTTTGTGAGTTAGTAAAGGCAGCCTTACTACCAACCAAGCCGATCAAGAGGAGAGGTCTAGTATTGAGTAGATCCTGGTGGTCAGGGAATTCATAGATGTTCTATCAGATAAAATCATAGGTTTTTCGCTAGAGAGAGAAGTGGTATTTATTATTGAATTGATGCTAGGAACAACATCCATCTCTAGAGCACCATACAGAATGGTGCCATTTGAGTTTCGGGAACTCAAGGAGCAGTTGTAGACATTATTAGATCAGGGATTTATCAGACCGAATGTGCCGCCATGGGAAGCAACAACATTGTTAGTGAGGAATAAAGATGGAGGCATATATTTGTGCATCAACTATAGGATGCTCAACCATGTAACCCTCAAAAATTGATATCCCCATCGTCGCATTGATGACTTATTTGACCTGTTGAGTTCAGCAGTGGTTTTTTGAAGATTAACTTGAGATCTAGTTACCACCAGTTGAGGATTATGGGAAAAGATATTCCGAAGACTGCATTTAGGACTAGATATGGACAATACAAGTTTTTGGTCATGTCTTTCGGCTTGACCAATGCTCCAACAGCATTCATGGAACTGATGAACAAAGTGTTTATCCAGGGTTTCTCCTCTATAATAGCCTCTCCTACATGACTGACTAGAAAGGAGGAATGCTTATATGGATAGATAAGTGTAAATAAAGTTTTAGGGCGCTAAAGGAGAGATTGACTTCAGCGCTTGTTCTCACTTTGCCAGAAGGACACGATGATTTTGTGGTCTACATGGATGCATCAGGAGTTGGCCTTGGATGTGTCTTGACCCAAAGAGACAAAGTTATTACCTATGCATCTCGGTAGCTAAAGGTGCATGAGCGTAATTAAACTACTCATGACCTATAACTTGCAGCAATGATCTTTGCCCTCAAAACATAGAGACATTACCTCTATGGGACTTCCTTCAGGCTTTTGACTGATCACACAAGTCTAAAGTATATCGTTACACAGAAAGATCTGAACACCAGACAAAGGAGATGGTTGGAACTGTTGTCTAATTTAGAGATAGACATCTCGTACCATGAGGGCAAGGTGAATGTAGTAGCAAATGCTTTAAGTAGGAAGTCATTTTGTGATTCAATGGGAATATCACCAGTTTCAGTGACTCAGAATGATACAAGCCAAAGGCAGTTAGTGGGAATGATGGCAAGACTCTTGATTCAGCTGAGTATACTTGAACAGATCAAAATTGCACAAGAAGAAGATGAGCAGTTGAGTCAGTGGTTAGAGAAGGGAATTTACAGAGATTTGGCCAGAGATGAAGATGGATTAGTAAGACTGAAAGACCGTCTTTTGTACCTGAATCCCTGAGAATCCTAGATGTCGCAACACTATTCTTCTTGAAGCCCACACTTCGAGGTGCACAGTGCATCTGAGTGGAGTAAAGATGTATCATAATGTCTGGCTATCATATTGGTGGCTAGGATTGAAAAGGGAAGTTTTTGTTACAGTCGCCAGGTGTTTGACTTTAGAACAGGGGAAAGTTGAACACGTTCGACCCGGTGGAACTCTATAGCCATTGGAGACCCTAGAGTGGAAGTAGGAGAGTATAGCATACAATTTTATGGTAGGGTTGGCTAAGACCCATCAGCATAGAGATGTCATGTGGATAATAGTGGATCGACTGACGAAGAGTGCACATTTTATACCAATTAGGATGGATTACCCACTAACCACTTTGACGACATTATATAGAGATCAGATAGTACGACTACATGGAGTGCCTTTAGAGATTATATCGAACAGAGATTCACGGTTTACATCCATATTTTGGAGAGAATTTTAGACAACCATGTGGGCACAGAGTTGATATTCAACACCGCATTTTACCCTCAGACTGATGGGCAATCCGAGAGGACCACCCAGATCCTCGAGGATTTACTCAAGGCATGTATGGTTAATTTTGGAGGTAGTAGGGAAGAACACTTGCTCTTAGTGGAATTCGCATACAACAACAGTTATTAGGCTAGCATTAGAGTGGCACCATTTGAAGCACTATATGGTAGGCTGTGCGGATCTCCAATGTGTTTGATTCAAGGCAGTGTGCTGATGGTAGTTTGTCAAGAGATGATTCAGCAGACACAGGGGGTAGTGATGCGAATCCGAGAGAGAATGAGGTCAGCTCAAGACTTATAGAAGAGCTACGCCAACCAATGCTGACATGAGGTTCACTTCACAATCGGAGATCACATTCTCCTAAAGGTCTCCCCAACCAAAGGAAACATGAGATTCAGTAAGCAAGGGAAACTAAGTCCTTGATACATTGGCACGTTTGATGTCCTAGAGCACATCGGCCAAGTGGCTTTTTGCCTTGAATTACCACGTCACCTATCAGTTGTCCATGACGCATTCCACATATCCCTACTAAAGAAGTACCATCCAAACAACTCTCACATCATCAGCTTCTAAGAGATAGAGCTTTGCCTCCACTTAACGTATAAAGAGGATGCTGTGAAGTTTGTCAATTGTAGGATGAAGATTCTGAGACAAAAGAAATTCCCTTGGTACGAGTGTAGTGGACTCAACGAGGAGTTGAAGAATCTACATGGGAACCAGAATTGTTCGAGCAACCGAAGACAAGATCAAGAGGAGATATCCAGAATTGTTTGAGCAACCAGATACTTGACAAGGTATACTAGCTCAAGATTTCAGTTATATAGATAGTGCATGTTAGTCAAACCTCCTTAATTTAAAATTTTGAGGACAAAATTTTTATAAGGAGGGAAAGTTGTAAAACCCATGACTCTAATCAGGGTTTTACACTATTGAACCGATCGTTTTAGCCATTGGTATGAGTCGAGTCACTTTTAGAACACGTGCTCCGAGCCGAGGTTGGTCGTGTGTTATAAGCCATGAGGGTAGAGTGTACTCGAGTGTATAATAATAATGTCAGTAAAACAACACAAAATCAAGTTATCAAAATATATGACAAT
>JAURVB010006411.1:0-32829 GCA_033002965.1 Piper betle | reverse complement strand
TAATTATTGTTATTAAAATATCAACGATGAAAAATTAAGCAAAATTCCATCTCCCAAGTAAAATTTTTCTGATGATGTAAGGGAATATTTTAAGTGGGGGGACATTTTAAGTATGACAAAGGGGAAAAGTTTGGCACAGAATGATGTTGATGGATAATTGTGATGCCCTATTGTGGGCCGAGGCCAAGGCCAAGCACTAGATAATAAAGTTGTAGAATAATACAAATTACAATTACAATTGAATGGCTTTCTGGGCTCAATTTAATGGGCCAATCTTATTTCTAAGGTGATGGACCAAGGCGAACAAGGAAAGAGAAATTAGGCCCATCACTGATAATAAAGATGGCTAGAAAAAGGGCTATATTCCTTCTACCCAAATTGACTTGGTTGGTTTGGCTTCAATTTTACGAAACGCATTCTATGATATAATTAATATAATCCTAATCATGTAAGAATTAGAATATTAATTGTGACAATAACCAAAACCCTTGAACCGATGGAGATGTCACGGGAAAAGAAATTAAGCTTTCTCAACGATTCAATAAGTTAAAAGACATGCTATAAAATCGTGGATAAAAGTGGGGTGGCGTAAAAAAGGCGGTTAAAAATAGGGTTGTAAAAAATACTCTCTAGTTTTAGGGCGGAAAAAAAAAGAAAATTAGTATATGCTTATTTCCAAATATAAAGACAATATTAGATTATTTTTATGGTTATAATAACCACGAGAAAATGACAAAATGTGAAACTTTATTCGTCGATTTTCTAATAAGGGGTGGAAAAAGTTAATTCCTTTAGTGTGTCCAAAATGCTACATTAAATGACTTGGGTTTAATTACTTTGAATTATTAAGGCGGCCATGTGTTTGCTTATAATTATAACAACAAACCTGACCAAAATTACCTTAAATTGATTATCTAATTATCATCTAATTAACCTAATTGATTAATGGAATGTTATTAAACAATGATAATGGTGATTAAATGTTAAACTTAGATTAGCTTGATGACACTTGATTAATTTTTTGGATTATTAAATTTTATGTTAAATTATAATTTTCAGATGATCATACTATTTAATTAATATTGATTTTGACAAATTATTACAGAATGATACACTTCAGTTTAGTTCATTAATATAGTCTTTGTATATGTAGTATTTCAACTCGGTATTGTGCCGATCCAAATTATTTTTGGACTGCATATTTGACTCTAATACATGAAGCCTATATGATTAATATGATAGAGAGATTACATGACTTTGCCTGCTTTTCCTAAAGCTTCTCATTGATGTAAATCTCTTTGGGTAGTAGGAACAATTATTATTTTGTCATGCTTTTAAAATGATTTGTTTTTAAATTTGACTCGACAAGCAACAAACGAAGTGAAGTCGACTCGGGTGTTATTTTAAATAAAAAGAAAATTTAAAATTATGATTTCTGTGTACAATACTAAATGAGTAAGCAACACTTGCTTATGTTAGTTTACAATTTAGACTACGTATATAATTATGGTACTGACAAAAAAGCCATGCAGGGTACTGGTTAATCATGCAACCTTTATAAATGATGGTAGCTGCATAAGTAGATGATATTTAATCTACATCATGTAATCATTATATTAAACTATCTTTATCCTATTGTTTTTCACTACCCAAATGCAACCAAATAACAAGAATTGATGGAAGCTTATTTTTTATATGTATTTATTTTTCAATTTATCAAATCTACCATGCATGCATGCATATGTTATAAATAAATGCACTTGTCTTCACTGGCCTGCATGTAGGAATTGTTCGACTGCAACTTGAAAGCATATATACAGGATTACGGCAGTTGGAAAATATTACAAAGGACAACATTATTGTTTTCTTTGCTTGGTGTGTTCCTTCCATAAAAGTTGTCTCCTAGAAGTGGTCGAAACCTTTTGTCTGTTTTTTTGAAAGCTAAAAGTCATTGAAATCTTTGATACATAACATACAATGTAGTACTTTTAAAGATGCCATCACACACTAATTTCATATCCATATATATATATATATATATATATATATATATATAGAAAGAAAAAAGAAAAGTGTGATGGAGCAAAAGCATTAGAAAGTAGGAATTTTTTCTGATAGCAACTTGCTTGGTAGAATACAGGAGGACAAACATAATGGTTGTTTCTAAACTTGAAAACGAGACAAAGGAAAACAAGATTTTAGTTCTTGGATTGAAAACAACATTTTTGGCTTTGCTCTTGTGTGCTGTTCTTTCTATTGAAGTTGTCTGACCTGGTTTTAAAGTTATTGAATCTTGGATGCATTGTAACGATTCACATACTTTTATGGATTCAATCAACATCTCAATCTGCCAACAGAAGGAATTAGAAAGTGATCTTGCTTGCAGATTTTCATGATGTAGGGAGAATCTGTGACAAGAATATAACAGGGAGATGGATGACTTCAGAGTTGAGAACCACATAAAATGAGAAGCTTTTCATCAGAAAAAAATAATGTAATAGACAAACCTTTCCTTATCCAGTCCTTGATCCTCAAGTCAATGATGCATATATACACACATACATGCTCAATTATTATCATGCAGCCCAACCTTTCCTTCCCTCTGACTTGTTGGGATTGTAACACACAAAAATCCTAAAGTCCTTGATATGTAATAATAAGTACACAAATCACTCCAATTGGGAAATCTCTTGCATACTTTCCAATTGGAATCAACTCACAATCTCTAACCGGATTTCCCAATTGGTAGTGATCTTGTATACTTACTTATTGCATATCAAGGAGTTTAGGGATTTTTGTATGTTACAATCCCAACAAGTAGTATCAGAGCTTAATTAGGGGCCCAAAGGGCCTAACAAATGGTATCAGAGCCAAGTTCGAGCCGGGTTTGTCTACACTGATTGTTGTTGTTTCCTTCATGGGTTCCACCTAATGATTTGAAGAGGAATTTGCCAGGTGGGTGTCGTTTGATTTAAGGGGAGTGTGTCAGACGATGATAGTTTCAGGCCGCGCCCGATGTGTGAAGGGGAGTTGTTGGGTTTGTCCCACATCGGTCGTAGAGGTTGTTGGTGACTTGTATATAGGCTAATGAGAAAGCCTTATTCCTTAAGTTACCTTTTGGATTAAGATGAGGCCCGTGACACCCATTACGGGTTTCCTTTGGTTGTTTAAAATTCCTTTTGGGGGCTCGAAAGGTCCAACAGTGGTTTCAGAGCTTAGGTGGGGGCCCAAAGGGCTTAACAAGTGGTATCAGAGTTTAATTAGGGGCTCAAAGGGCCTAACATGACTTTCTTCGCTACCCATAATATATATAGAGCACCCACTCTTATATCTCTTGCATGCTTCGTTTGTTTCATTTTTCTCTCTTGTTAGTTGTTGGGGTCTTGATATCACTTGTTGGGTTAAAGGGTTAAAGGGTTCTTGTATGGTAGAATTGTAGGAAGATGAACAATTAACTTGTTTCCATAAGAAAAAACATGATTAGTAACACGAAACATCATGAGACTTTGAAGGACTTGGTCCCGACTTGGAAACCTTAACTAGGGAGCCTCAACTCGGGAGGTTCAAAGTCAAAATGACACCTAATTAAGAATTATACGTAAACTTTGGGATTCTTCCACACTCTTCTATATTAATGACTCGGCTCTTTTTATATGCTTCTTCTAACTTTTTAAATACATCTCTTAAACCTTTTATGTTATGAAAGGTTTAAGAGTCTTTTACACACTTAAGTATAAACATTTTCAAGAATCACATATGTTATTTTACTAATTTAAAATCATCTAATTGACGATTTAATTATATACAACATCAACTTAGGCTTATATTTACACCAGCAAGCTACCTTGCTTCCTTGTTTCTTCCCAACTGGGAGCTTCCATAATTTCTAGATGCTTAAGTTATATTTTTTCGTATGTAAACAAGTCCCTACCTGTGTCAAGTCCTAAAGTCCTCTACCTGTGTAAAGTCCTAAAGTTATATTTGTTCGTAGTATTATGGTTATCCGATCATCGGGTTGACTAAATATATAAAATATTAAAAAAAATGTTACAGTTAATTACTTTTAAAGAAATAACTTGATCAATCAATTTTTACTTTGGTAGGGGTCATTACAACTACGAACCTGTTGTGTATTTTTAAATATACATTTGTGGTCCGTTTCCTAACTTGAGCAATAATAATGATATATTTATTAACACATTATGTTCACAATGGAATTGTAGATTGAACCCTTATATATTCGATTTCTTTCATATGGATTTTTTTGACAGAGTAGAATCTTGTCTGCCAATTAAACCTTTTTATTGGCTTCTAATAGCAGTTTTTTCACTTGCTACATTTAGTGCACTTTAAAAATATGATAGAAGTTATTTCAAAAATCCAATATAGTATATATGAAGAATGACGAGGGCTTTGCAAATACTAGTTAGTGATTATAGCGACTCCAAAATACATAACCAGTTCCCTTCAAAAAAAAGAAAGATAACCAGTTCAATTCATCATAGCAGTTGCTACATTTATTTTCCCCAAACAACATGTATGCTAGAGATATGTTCAGAACTTGACTGCATTTTTAGTCTTTTATATACAATGAACAAGAACTCAAAGAAACCCGCGTTTGCAGATCACATTTCGCCTCAAATTGACGTGACAAAATCCCTTCCATGTGGCCAGACATTGCATGGCGGACAAGTAAGCATGAACGGAATAAACACAATACACTTAATTAATTTGTTCATATGATCTTGTAATATGCAGTTTGATAGTTAGCTAGTTTAATGGTTAGTTAGATAGTTTGTTGCATATAGATTGATACATATATTTATCAGGAGAGCTTTTGTTTCTGGGCAGACACATTGATCTGATCAACAATCAAAGAGCACCGGCCTATGGTTTATATGTATCCATAAGACCTATATTGTATATGCACACCCTTCTTAATCCGTTCTGATGATAATTATAGAAAGAAAAATAGTATATGAGGCAAAGTAGAGTATTTAGATCAGTACCTATCTTCCATGCATATCAAATAACCTGGTCTGGTGAGTATTAATTTATGCATAATATGTTGTATATAAGCATGCATCTAAAGTAAAGTTGTAAAACCCCGAAAATAACTTCTACATTTTATTTAGAGTTTTGTAAATCTTGGAACGAATAATTAAATTAATTCTTAGGAATTAATATCATAAATTATTAATTATTACCTTTAGTGTATCAGTACGGTGTTATTTATGGATTGTTTTAAATAAATTTTGTTTATTGTATTTTATTTTATTCTTTTTATTTTTTCCTTTCGGTCGAATTAGGGTTTAACCACGGGCCGAACCCATTGGCCTTCGGTTGGTAGCGGTTAAGGTCCCTTGGGTAGGCTGAATGGTGTGTAAGAATGGAATTTTGGTTGAGAGTTGAAGATAAGACGAAGACTTTGTATCCCCATATTGTTGAACGTGGGAGATTTTTAGGATTGTGAGTTGTGAGTGAGATTTGATATCCAAAACTCTTTTATCTTCATACATAGTAGGCTTTTTTGTGGATTGTGAGTTGTGAGTGTGATTTGATATCACAAACTTTTTATCTACATACATAGTAGGCTTTTTTTTGTTGGGTTTCCATCACTCATTCGCATTGAAGAAACTCAATAGTTAGTATTTTGACTTTTTGTTGTCACACTAATGGTTGGTGTTTCATATACTTATATGTGATTTTTTTATTGAAGTTTAATGTAATGACTTCTTAAATTCTATACATATTCTTCTATATAAAATAGAATTATGTTAATGTTAAATAAACATCATCTTCATAGTTTCTAAGCACATTTGGTTCATAAAGGGAGAGCTTTAGAGAAGTTAATAAAGTAGTTTTGGGAAAATATTTTCTTTAGGTTGATTCCCCTAGAACGTTTATTTTTCAACACTTTTTCCCCTCTAGTATCGTTTTTCCTTGTTGGGAGCACCTCCATCTTCGTACACATATCCTCTTCCGCTTGCATGTATATATAGTGTTTGTGCTCTTTTTAGTTTTGGGTTTGATTAATGAGTGATTAAATACTAATTAATTCAAATTGAGTTGAATTAAATCAAGTGATGATATTAGTAATAGTTGATCATATGTTTATTATCTTAGGTTTAGGGATGGAAGCAATGCTTTATATTTTATATAGATAACTAAATTATTTGTGTTATTATTATTATTGTTAGTGTTGTTGATTTATGTATGTGGTTATCTTTTACATTCATGATCATGTGGGATAATTATTAATAAATAATTATTCATATAATATTCAATAAGTATATTGTGTTTTTATTTAGGATATGTATATTAATTATATTATATAATGTTAATAAATATTAGTGCTAATAATGATCTATATGTGTTTGGTAATGGATATAATTAATTAATTAATTAATGACATTTTAATCTACTCATTAACTAGGTGATAATTAATTATGTAACAAAGATGCGTCTTTATATCTTAGTAAGTTAGTACGCATATGTGATCATGAATTATTAATTATTAATCAAATTACAATTATAATTAATCATTGTTGGGTTAATTAAAATATTATAAATTCATGTGTATGAGTGTATGATAACTATTGCATGAATATTTTATCAGGTAAAATGGGATTAGTATGAAATTATTGTCCAGTGTTTACAATTATTTATATTTATGATGTCACTAATAAAATATAAACCTTATGTAGTTGTATTTGTAAATTAAGTTATGGATTATTAGGATATAATAACATAATAATCGCAAGCATTGAATCATAATATCATGCTCAGAATAAATAAAGTTTGAACCTTTATCGAGTTAAGTAATTTAAAATAATCTTATGAGTGATATTCTTTAAGTTTTAATACAAGTTATATCAAATAATTGGATACGATGGTTTAACTAATTTTAGGATAATTAATTAGAGTTAGTGAAAAGCTAATAAGTTGTTATTAATAAATATCAAAGTTATTATTAACGAAATAAATCATCGGTATTTCTTAATAGGAATTAAAATGTGATATTAATTAAAACTCTAAATGGCAACCTAAATTTCTAGGACGGTAATGTTAATATGATTTCTTTGGTTAAATAATTAATGCATCAAGGAAAATACACTAATATTTGTAATTAAATACATACTAGCAAGTTAATAATCATTTTATCGTTCTCTAAGGGTGAATTATGCTTGAATAATTAATTTAAAAGATAAGGTACGACTTAATTGATTGTGTCACATGAATAATTAATTATCTCACCAAACTTGCTGTAAATATTGTAAATTTAAAGTTTAATATTTTGTGTGTTGTATGTTTATTTTGTTGAGTTTTAATCATCTTCTAATAAAGTTATTTCATTGTATGCATTTTTTCTCGTATAAAATTATACCTATATATAATTTCATTGTTTTATTCATATTAGGATCGTGTATCGTAATTGCAGGTGCCTCATAATAATTCCAAGTCCGTATAGTTACTCGAAATGTATATTCCTATTTGGTAGCCTTTGTTGACCTAAGCCCAAATTTGACTACTATGCACTGAGCGCAACCAGGGATAAAGAATTGACTTAGTCTGACAGGAGGCCGCACCCTTAAAATTATTGAAAGATTAAATACTTAACCCCAAGCCGAAAGGGTTGACAGGATGCAATAACACAAGACGACTTATTATGCACTTGTGATATCGAGAGGGTGAATAAATGACAAATATCCGTAACTACAGGCTATGGGTCACATAGTGTATGTGTGCATACATTGGATTGTAATTGGATGAGGCAGCCACCCCTCACATTATAATAAGAACTTGGCGTAGGATTATAATCACTAAAAGACTTAATTAATGATGTTGTGAAATATATTAACTTGTTTCTTGTAATTATATGACTTAGTATTTTTATCACTAATACAAAATTACCTCTGCAGGTGTGAGCATTGAAGGATGGGTAGATCCACGACAGCTGGAAGATGTTGTTATTAGACTATTATTTTTTCTTATTTGTTATTATACCTATAAGTTGTTTCGGACAGTGGGTTCATGGGTCTTAGATAATGCTGAACATTGGTTATATTATATTTTATGTCATGACATGACTTAGAAATTTGAACTTTAACTAATTCTTTGAGTATAAATTTAATTTGTATGGTTTAAAAAAATTTACGTCATGGATTTATTCATGATGTTGATAAATTAATAGAAAATTAATTTACGAGGCATTTAGTTATATATTATAACACTTGACCATGTGGCTGGCTCGGAATGGGTGGGTCGTTACATGTACACATGTAATTAAATGCTTCAATCCATTGACAGACAAGCTTGCACACATTACACAAATGCACATCTGATGCATACATGAAATTATTCATAAACATATGAAATTCTTAATGCCTTCTTGAGACAATTTTTTTAGTATATATTGTCAGAGGACATTTCATACAACATCATGGGTTTTATTTAGTTTCTCGTTCCACACATATTTCATGGTGCAATATATTGGCAATGATGATCATATATGATCTATCAGCTTCACCCAGATTTATGTGGAGCTAGCAGCGCCTCCTTGGAAGGTTTTCACGGCTGGACTTGAAGTAAGCAGCAGCAACAGGAAGACCCAGATTATAATTCTCGCAAAACCTCCTGGTGTTGAACTGATCTCTTGAATCTGGGGCCTGCACTGTCTGCCTTCCTCTCTCTTGCTTGAACAGCAGAAATATGTACCTGTGTATCCCAATCACTGGCCTTGGACTCTCATAGCCCAACAGCTCTCTACCTGCCAATATTCCGAGGGTGTTCATGTTGTGCAATCTCATAATATTGTTTACTACTTTCTGAAAAAAATAAGTTAATCAATTATAAATATCCTAAGTTTATATTTAAGTGATTGGGGAAATGGCCTATATATGCTCAACTTCACTAATTTTTTGCCTCATCAATGACAAAATTAGTTATGTCCTGACACACAAGACTGTGCCATGGAGGTATGTATGTGCTATTCTATATAATTTTTTCCCCAGATAAGAGATCACAAGTACACAAGGTGGTGGATGTATTTATATACTAGTGTAAGTTACACCCTAATTTATTTTGTCTTATTTCATTTTCTAGGCCATAATATTGAAGCATTCTATGTGTGATTGTGATAAAGTAAATAAATCAACATGATTCCAAAACTACAAATTAAACTAGCTCTTTTAATAGTTAGGGTAAAATCGCATCTGGCTTGCCCTAGCTGAGATGATCCTTACCAAATGAAACAGCAGTTGTACCAGGGATATCGGTGACAAGCCTGCAGCGATGAATAAAAAGAAGGAAACTAAGTGTATGAAAGAAGAAACTTGACATATAAATGCAGGGAAGGTTTACAGAAAAAGCTGATATGATTAGGGTTTTGCAGATAATTAAAGTCTATACTGACCAGTGAATGTGTTCCTTCAAGTAAGGATTGTTTGGACCCGGCACATCTGGAGCTACCATGATCTACATATAGCATACACAAAACAAGCTCATTTTAGCACGATGAGAAATATGAAAGCTGTATATATAGCATATACAGATACAAGTATATATAAACACCTACATATATATATAGTAAGTATATAACGTGACTCGCTAAGGATTTTGGGATAGTCCCAGTATTTCTTTTCTTCGATTGCTCATATGTGTGGATGCTTAGTACTGTTAAGTTTGAAATACATTGAGTACATTGATTTGAAACCTATCTTTCATATTCTTAAGCCTTGTCCTTGTTCCGAACAGTTCAGTAATGAGATGTTGAAAGGAGTGCATGGTGCAACTGTGGTTTCTGCTCACCAAGGTATAAGCATTCCTCATATCATCCCCTCCAATCTCCACACGAGGTGGTGCAGCAACAACAGTTGGCCTAAGCTCTTGCCCACTGAAGACATACCTGCCGGACTCAAAGCTGACGAAAAAGTCCACTGTTGGGTTGAAGTCATCAACCACATCCCCAATGATCCTCCCAAGGCTATATGGCTCTCTGTTCCTTGGCATTGTGCTGCAATTACAAGCTGTTTATATATAAACAGAGCGTATAGAAAAGAGTGGAAGCTAGCTATGCAAGCTTGCCTCTCTATAAGAATGTTGCTCCTTGGTAGGAACATGAGATCATTGTTGCTAAGGTGCAAGTATATATAGAACACCAAGCCCAAAAGATTGAAAGGATGGTAGTGTGATATCTTGTTTGTACACCACTAGGTTATGGAAGGAGAGGCCGGGTAGGGGTGGATAGAAGTGATGTGTTGTGCCCCATTTGGTCCTAGTTTATTTATTTATTTTAATTATTTATTTATTTTTTAGCTAAATGCAACCTCGATTAAATATTTTCTTTACTTTCTCTCGGAAAATCGGGGTGTACAATGTTCTAGCAAAAGAATAATACTTAAGCAACACAAGCATATATATGACTAGCTAGCAAACAATTACAAGTAGCATGCATGCAATATGATTGGCTTTTTGTACAAACATTTGAATAGATTAATTAAGTTGATTCGACCAGCATCTATTAATACAAAGATCATATGATCACAAGGGTTATATTCGTATTTGAAAAAAGCATGGTTGAAAGCATATGAGATATGAAAACAAATCTGGGACCAATTGACATATCTATGCAAGATTGGTATGCTTAAGTTTTTGTTTTAACTTCCTCATGAGTGGGGATGGGCCAAAGGGAATAATTGCTTTTTACCACGCATCGTTTTCTAGTTGTGTATCATCGCTTAGCCTTTAGAATGTGTAGCTATCATAGAAGCCAAGAAGGGCTAAATATAATTCTCAAATATTTTCGTACACAAGTTCTTGTGGTCAGCAAATAAAAAGTCAAAATCCTGGTTTTTCTATAATTATAATACTCTAATAACATTTGAATATCAAGTACTGCAAGTATGAGATGATTGATAATGTTGCTAGTTAAATAGTGTTCATTGTCTAGTTTTTGTGCACATTAATAATATCATGCAGGTCTTATTTATTTACCCCGACCTTAATTAGTGGTTTACCCCCTCGTTAAATTGCTATCGAGGGGCGTTGACTCATAGTGTCTCCCAAGAAGAAAAATAAGCTTTAGTCACACAAAATTTTGCCACGAATACTACCGTGACAAATTAGCCATCACTTTGTCACTACTAAACTGTTACAAAATTTACCACGGGATAGCCACTACAAGCGGTGGCAGTAGCTGAAATTTAAATTTTAAAAAAACCACGGTAATACCGTGTCAAATACGTGATAAACCAATAGAAAAACTGGATTTTGCCACAGTAATATTTTGTCATGACTATATCAGTGGAAACACAGCCACGACCACTATAGTTAAGTACAAGGTAGCCACTACAAGCAATAACAATGTTAGATAAAATCATAAAAGAAGTTTAAAAAATAATATTGCCACAATATTTGCTATGGATTGCCCAACCATGGTAAATTTTAAAGAAATTATTTTAAATGGGCGCGAACCATTAAATGGGCCATGTGCACTCACACCCAACTCCGCTCCGCCCTACCAACCACCAATCTCCCCTCTGCTAGCCTTCGGCCACCATTGCTCCACTGAGTCCTCCCTACATCGCCACCCAACCACCTCTCCGCCCCACCGCGGCCTCTCTGCTCCACCCACCTTGGGCTGCCACCGCCCTGCTGCGTCCTCCCCGTGTGGCAGCCCAACCACCTTCTAGTGCCATTGCAGCTGCCAGCTCCACATCTCCCTGCTGGTCATTGGCTTCCCCTTCGCCCGCCTCCAGCCACCACCACCCCTGCCACATCATCACAATGTGGCCACCACCATTGTGCCCACCACCATGCCCAACACCGGCTGCACCGGCGGCGCCACTCCTGCCTGTTGGCCTCTCTACTGAAGTTATATTTTAGTTTTTTTAATATTTTTTGTTTTGCCACGGGAATAACCACAGCCTAACTGTGTTAAATGTTTGCCACAGGAAAACTATGGCTCTACTTTGGTTAAATCTTGCCACGGGATTACCACGAGCAAAATGTTCCGAAGTCTTCTTAAGTCTCTCCAAAGTCAAGAAATTTTTTTTAAAATATATTATTTTCCTTTTACTTTACTTAAATTAACAATTTAAATCTCAAAGAGAAAATGTATTATATTTTTTTATTTTACTTTACTCTATTTTTAAAATAATATAAATCATATATTTATTTGTTTCAAATCTCAAAGAGAAAATGTCTTATAATTTGATACATATTTCTTCTTTTTGGATTGAAAAATTATTATAAATTATTTCGAGCCTACTCCACTCCATAATCTTTTGAATCAAGACCAAATCTTGTATTTTTAAACTATGGAATAGAATTGGATAATGGGCTAGGCTAGATTTGGCATAGATGAAGTAAATAGGTGAAATATATGAATTTTGTGGTCGAATATTTTATAAGGTAGGTAGATTGTGATATCCTTCAAATTTAGCCTTACATTTAATGTCTTCTCGAGTAAGATTTGATATACTAGTAATGATGCACTTATGATTTTCAACTCAGATTAACTCTTTTGAGGAGAGACAGATCATTACAATATTTTTAATTTACTAAATAAAAACTATATGAAATTAGTCTATACTATTTTTTCTACGCTTAAAATTCATAAATATATGATTTAAATTACTTTAAAATATCGATTTAGTTAAATTAAAAGAAAAAAATATGTTTTAATAGTTTTTATTACTTGACTCGAAAAGTTACAATCAATCCAATCATTCATGAAATTTAACTCAAAAACGCATACGGTAGAACGTCATAATTTAAAAACTCAACTCTACATGTCATGGAGTAGAGTTAACTTCAAGCCGACTCAAGGACTTTTTATTATATTTTAAATTATGTAAATAAAAAATTATATGAAATTAGTATATATTGTTCTTTTGATATTTAAAATTGATAAGTACATTACTTACATTATTTGACAATATTGATATAGCTTTTGTAAGAGAAAAATAATATGTTCTCATAATTTTTATAACATTATTCGAAGAGTCAATAACTAAATCAGTCGCTATGGAGTCATCCATAAGTTGACTCGGTAAGTCACGAAGTTGAGTCAACTAAGAGAGTTTCGGAGTCAAATAAAAAGATTTAAAACTATAAAGTAGAGTTGGTTTGATTCAAAATAATAGTTTGAAAAGAATAATTAGAGCAGCCCAATTCTAAATAGATACCGTGATTATATAATACTCCTTTAATTTCACACTTGATGTTTGTAGATGCTACTTTTTTTTAGAAGCAGACATCAACATATGAACCAGGTGAAATCTGCTTACACACAAATAGGTGGAAGAAAAATTTTGCCACGGGCCAAACTGGCAACGCATGATGACTACATATGGGTAAAGTATTAGAGAGCCTTAGGTAGAAGAAATTTTCTACCCGGAGCTTGATCTAGGCCGTCCAATTATTAGGATGGCCTAGATCTATTGTTTTTAACAACAACAAAAATTAAACTCCCCCAATGGCGCCGGCGGCCCGCTGCGGACACCGCTCTACCCCGCCCCTCCTCTACAACGCTCTTCCCCTCCCTCACGGCAGGACGGCAGGGTCAAGGGGGAGCAGGGAAGAGGGGCATCCACGGTGGTGCGGGGGCGTCAGCGGCGGGGGAGGGGAGGAGAGGGGTAGAGGAGGGGCGGGGTCGAGGTGGAGCGAGGAGGGGGAGCTGCTGCGGCGGGGTGGGGGCATCCGTGGCCGGGGAGAAGGGGATCGGGATGGCGGGGTTGAGGGGGAGCGGGGAGGATCCCCCTCTCCCCCACCGCGAATGCCCCCGCCCTGCCACAGACGCCCTCCTCCCCGCTCCCCCTAGACCCCGCCATCCCATCACGGCCATGACAGGATTGGTCCGGCCACGGTGGGACAGAGACGTCCATGGCAGGGTCGAGGGGGAGCAGAGAGGAGAGGCATCCGCAATGGGGGAGGGGTGAATCGGCCACGGCCGCTGTGGGATCTTTGGCGCCGCGGCCCAATCTAGCCACAGCTGGATTTAGCCTGTGGGAGGCTAGACAAGGCCGCCTACTACTGGCCGCGGCAGGCTGCCCACGGCCGACATAGTGAATCGGTGGCCATTTTTTATTTTTTATTTGAAAACAATAGATAAAGGTTGTCCTTGTAATCGGATGGCTCAAAAAAATGTTTAGCTTTTTTGTTTTTTAAAAAAGAATAGATATAGGCTGTCCTTGTATCGAATAACCTATATCAAAGCTCGGGGCATAAAAAAGTTTCTACCCCAGGCCCACCTCAGAGCCCCTTATATATATATATATATATATATATATATATATATATATGTAAGGGGCACTGAGGTGAGCTCTGGGAGAAAAATTTTTCTACCCCGATCTCACATCTAGGCCTTCTGATTACAAGGATAGCCCAAATCTGTAATTTTTTTAAAAAAACTAAATTTTGTTATGGGCCGTTTGATTAGAAGGATGGCCCAGATCTATTTTTACAACAAAAAAAAACAAGGCTGCGAGCGACCAACCACGGTCTAATCTGGCTGTCGCCGGCCACATCCAGCCCGCGGCACGGACAGCAGGGTTGAGGGGAGAGGGGAGGAGGGGCATCCGCAGTGGGGGAGAGGGGCGACCATGGATGGGGCGGGGGCCATCGCGGTGGGGTAGGGGCGACAACAGCAAGGCAAGGCCCACCGAGGCAGGTTAGAGGTGGAGCGCAACCGGGCAGCGGCGGCAGCGAAACGGTGTCGCCGGCAGTTGGAGATTTTTTTTTTTTTAGAGCAACAGATTTGGGCCGTCCTTGTAATCAGAAGGCCCAGATGTGAGCTCGGGGTAGAAAATTTTTCTGCCCCGGGCTCACAATCACTATATATATATATATATATACATACACACATACACCTAATCTCTATCTCCATTCTACGCAAAGAAGAACGTCCTTCAATTGATCAAAATATGATAAATGCTAGAAGTAAGATATATATATGATATATATATATATATATATATTAGGTATTGAGGGGAAAAGATTAAGTTAAGTGGTTGAACACATCAATTGAGAATGAAATTCAACAACGAAAAGGACAATATAAAGATGTTTCGTCTATTTCTTAAGCCGAAATATAATTCTTAGTCATGAATTAATATAAATATATAAGCATGGAGTTTTTATATATATATATGCTCTAAATTCAAAGATAGCTGTAAAAATAATTATATATAATCTTCCCAGAAAAATATATTAATTGTAGATTTTTAGGGTGGAAAGATGTTGTCAATTTCAAGTTCGTCGGTGGAGGAATAAGAGCATTATCTCATAAGAACCAAGCTATGTTTACAAACTTTGACTAAGGATCTCTTTGATTCCCTTATTCTCTGAGGATTGTGGTCGATTCCCTCAAAGCTTTTTGTCGCAAAACATGCAACGTGTATACACTTGGAGAAGAAAAGAATATCAGTAATTGTCAATGCATATTATAGTGGGTACTCTTATCTCTAGATTCCTTACGACAAAACGTTTCATTTGAAAGGAAAGTGGTTTGTCATATACCTCCCGATAAGGCCCCTTTATTCTGGGCACTATCATTATGATCGACGGCGATAATGATAGAGGCACCAGATCTTGGCCGTCAATTGACGACCAAGTTTTATTCCCCATGCCTGCCTCGGAGCTTGTACTTGAGCAGGCGGTGAAAGTGGCCGTCCACGGCGACGTCGGACGTCGGGATGCTTGCGGCGGCGACAGGTTGGGCGCCGGCGAGGGCCAACTTGCGGAGGACTTGGATGGTGAAGGCCGGCTGCAACGGGTTGCGGCGTGGTTTGTGTATCAAGGCCTTACTGCATGTGAGGTCGAGGAGTACATGTTAGGCTCGACGTCAATGGTGTTGGAGCCCATGCAAAGTGGGAAAGAAATGGTGTCGCCAGTGGCGAGAGGGAGGTGAGGTGGAAGTAGGGAAGGTGGTGGTGGTGATGAGTGGTGGCCATGCAATAAATTTTGGAGACGCCGTGGGAACGCATGAATAGAAGATTGACACCTCCCAAGTGTGATATCTTCACTCTCCGACCAGGCACAGCAATGTATAACCGGAAATAAGCTCCTTAAGTGGCAGTAAGAATTTAACCCCTGCCTTCACCAGCATTTAATGACAAACAATCATGACTGAAACATTCCCTCCAATTTGTTTTTTCTTTTGTTGGTTCCCTCTCATCTCTTCAACTCATGGCTCCCAACCCACTTCAAACTTCTCTTTCACAATTTTAAGAATAATCAGATGCTCTGTTCTTCGTTTCTCCCTCTTACTAATTTCTTTTGAGGTTGTAGCAGTAAGTTTTTCAATTTTATTGTATTTTTTTATTAGAATATGTATCATGTATTTAATGTATTTGTAATAGAGTAGTACTTTTTGATAGGAATTCAAACAATTTTATGATTTATCAAGTATAATACCTAAGTATTAGAAGACTCTGTATGCTGTCCGTTATGAGCATGATCATTGAGAGTTAATTTTTATTACATCATCCTATGGTATCTACAACTAGAAAAAGTTATTACTATGCATCAATTAGTTCTTGTATTCAATATTAGATGCTTAAGTTATTTTTTATTTAAAAACTTTTTTAATGCTTATAAATAGTGTGTGCCCCTTATCTTTCTTTGTTGAAGATCTTAGTCTATGAATTATTGGTGTAGTTATTCAATTATTGTTGCAATTTGAGTCTGTGCTTTCTACAAATAAAACCAATACGCAACAAGTAGAGGATTTGACATTCAAAGGAACCGAAATAGTAAAGACAGAGTTGGCATTGTCTTCCGAATGATTTTTTGTTGCTAGAAAGAGGGCATGAAATGAAAAAAGAATATAGAAATGGAACCATGTTATGAGCGCAGGGAAAGGCAAACCAATTGTAAGGCATCTATGGATGTAGAACTAAAGGAGGGAGGAATGTTGGTGGTGATAAGGTTCAATGACGAACATAATCATGAACTTCTCAATGCCAACCAGACTTTCATATTGACTTTCAATCATTAATTTAACCGAAGCTGTAGGTATACAACCACGTCAAACATACTGCTTTATGGTTTCCCTGAGTGGTGAGGGTTTTAAATGATGAGATTTCTTTGAGGAGATCATTACAACCATATAAGTACACAAAGGTGATCAGAGGCTCAAAAGGATGATGTTATAGTCTTGCAGGAGTACTTAAGGAGGAAGAAAGTATTAGATAAATCATTTTCATACAAGATGCATGTTGATAGTGATTTGGTTGTGACTAACTTTTTTAGGCTGATGGTAGTATATATTGGATTATAGTTATTTTGGAGACGTGGTGTCTTTTGGAACAACCTACAAAACAAACCGGTATGGCCGTCCAATGGGGGAATTTGTTTGTATTAATCATAATCAAAGTGCATGTGTATTTAGGACAGCTATGTTATATGATGAGACAACTAAGAGTTTCGTTTGGTTATTCTCCATTTTTTGAAGACTTTCTCATGTAAGGCTCCTATCACTATAATGACATATTAAGATCCAAGCATGGCAGTTGCAATAGAGATTGTCTTACCTTCCACCAATCATCGAATATACATTTGCCATAGTGTGTCAAAATACTCCACGGAGGTTAGGGGGCATATATAACTTGGGATGTGCCGGTCTTCTATTCATGTGTTCCCAAGGTGTCTAACGTTCAGGGGTCTCCAAAATTTATTATTGATGTTGATATCTTCTTCTTCCTTTCTCCTACTCTTTGTTGCTCTTTGTAATGAATTAAAGTTTGGTGCTTCCAAGAAGATTATATATAGGTTGGAAGGTATGATTTTTTATTGGAATCATCAACACCATTTTTCACTATTTAGAAGATGCAAACAATTTATATATATATATATATATATATATATATATATGACACACACACACATAAATGCATTTCCTATTATAAAATAATTAATTGAGAAATTTAAGATCCAGGCATGATAGTTGCAATAGAGATTGTCTTACTTCCATCCACCATAGAATGTGCATTTGCCACATGTGTCAAAATACTCCAGGTTGGTTAGGAGAATATATAACTTGGGATGTCAATCTTCTATTGATGAGTTCCCCTAATGTTTAGGTGTTTCCAAACTTTATTGTTGTTGATATCTTCTTCTTCCTATCTTCTACTCTTTGTTGCTCTTTGTGATGAATTAGAGCTTGGTGCTTCCAAGAAGATTATATATAGGCCCGAACGCATTACTCTTTATTGGAGACGTCGACACCATTTTCACTATTTAGTAGATGCAAATAATTTATATATATATATATATATATGCATTCCCTATTTTAAAATAATTAATGGAGAAATTCTAATTTTCTAACGTGGGATTTTTTTATAAACAAAATCATTAACCGGTAGCTGTCAGAGATGTGAAAGTGACCACTTACATGCATGCTGAAATTAACCTCACTTACATACATGTTGAAATGTGAGAGTTTAAATCCTCATGTGTGAAGTTTATGAATGTATCATAATCAATGATACCTTGATCCAAAAGAATTCCTATGAGTCCAACGAACAAAGTAAACAGACGTAATACATATATCAATAATAACCTGGTACTGTCCGATTTCACGTGGATACGGAAAAAATAATTTCATTACCAAAATAAATACTAAAAGAGATCATTATGGTTCTCCCAAAATCACCTATTTTATGTGTTTTGTTTTTGCAAGATCTGAATATTAGAATCACTTCTGGTATTTTTGTCACAACATAAATAGTATTTCACTGTTAATCTATTGTGAATCAAATTACTCCTGCTATTGAATTTAAGTTGTAAATCTAGTATAAATATCTTTTATCTTTTGTTCTTTAGGCTCACAAGCCTCTTAATCAAATTTACATAAGTGGGAAGTACGTAATCTTATTAATGGGTTTATAGTGTTTTTGGCTAGAGTGTTGGATTGTAAAACATATGAAAATTATGTGAATAAGATTTGCAGTTAAAAAATTAATCTTACTACCCCGTTAATATAAATTTACAGTTCAAATTCAAGGCACTAATTATCAGTCTCGCTAACCCTCCTTAGTAAATAAACTCACCAACTCTCTCTTATTAAAACTAACTTGGTTGGGATAAAGGATTATACCTTATAATATATCTAAGCATGGTTACATAAAAAGTACTATTTGGATCCAATATTTAACTCAGAACAAGAAAGTTGCACCCCATTTAAAACAAAAGAAGAAGAAGCTTGGCAACCGCAGGTCTTAAGAGATTGAGAAATTTTCTTCTTTAAAGTCTTGGCCGAAAGAGAAAGAAAGGTTTGGTCTTTACAAATTACAATCATGGTTGCATAAATCGGAATCGGTTTTCAATGGAGTCAGAGTCGGAATCGGAATCGGAATCGGTCTAAATCGGACAAGAATCTGTCCGGTTAAATCAGCCTAAATCGGTTTAAATTGGTTATATACAAAAATTTGATAACTCATAACATAAATACCTGAAATACATAATTATATAATTTTTCAACATAAATACACAAATTAATAATTTAATACAAATATAAAAGAGCATCACAATTTATCATCACCATACCTCAATATCATAAGTATAACATTTGATATACCAACAATTTGCACAATCTCGTTTGGAAGAGCAGGCAAATTTGCACGCACCAACAATTTACACAGCACCAACAATTTGCACAACACGACAATTTACACAGCATATAATTTGTACAGCACATAATCAATCTTCCCTGTGAAATTTGCACAACACAAGCAATTTGGACGCATGAACAAAATGAAAAAAATTTGCACAGCTCAAGCAATTTGGACACATGACTAAAATTGTGTTGTGAAAATTTGCATAGCTCAAGCCATATTTGCACAGCACAACCGAATTTTGCACAGCACAACACAATTTTTTGCACAGAAAATTTGATATACGAATTTGCACACCACATAGCAATTTATGAAAAATTCGACATACGAATTTACACAGCACATGAAAATTTGCACAGCACATTACATCAAATTTGACAAACGAATTTGATCATGAACCCCAAATCAGCAATGAAAAAAATTGGGAAGCATCGCCAACAATTTGCACATCCCGTCGGAGCTGAGGTGAATTCGTTCCAACTTTGTGAAGCATAGACAACAATTTGCACATTCAATTTCAACAGAAAATCCAACTTTATGCTAATCGGTCGGAGCTAAGGTCGGACGCCCGGTCGGCGGTGAGTCTCGTTTCTGGAGCGATGTCGGCCGGTCGAAGCTGAGGTTGGAGTCGAGGTCGGAGCCCGGTGGGAGCTGAGGTTAGAGTCGAGGAAGCACAGCGGAGGGCGGAACGTGGTGGCGGAGGGCGGAAGCGAGTCTCATTTCCACAGCGATGTCGGCTGGTCGGAGCTGAGGTCGGAGTCGAGGTCGGAGCTGAGGTCGGAGTCGAGGTCGGAGCTAAGGTCGGAGTCGAGGAAGCTTGGCGGAGGGCGGAAACGCGGTGGCGGAGTGGGGGGTAAGTTTAAGGTTTTTAAAATCAAAATTTCAATTTTACCCATACTTAAATAATTTAATAAATATCATATCTAGGGCATTTTAGTCATTTACTCAAAAACCGATTCTTCCCAATTTACCCTGATTCCGAATCGGAGTTAACTCGGTCAGAATCGGGCTAAATCGGCCGAGTTGGTCGCCGATTCGGGGCCGACCGATTTAGCCCCAAAATCGGATCGGCACGCTGCCGATCCGATTTAAATCGGCCGATTCCACTCAGAATCGGCCGATTCGTGCAACAGTGATTACAATCACTTATCTCTTCACAATTTGCCTACACGGATTCAGCACGCATCTCATTCACAAACTCGTCACTCCTTTGCCCAAATTAGTTGCGCCTTCTATGGTTTCAACAAGCTTCCATATGTAATCTTTTTTTAAAATTAATTTTATGTCCACTTCTTAGATAATTAAGGCTTCATAATTAATATTTTTTTAAAAAAAATAGTAAAATTGTGAGGAAAATGAAAAATAACCATTTATACATATTTAATTTATTATGGAGGTGCGACTAAAAGTTTTCTATCAATATAATCTTGATTACTTTGTCTGGTTGAATTGAATATTTTGTTTTAATATCGTCACGCATGGTTGCCATGAAACCATAATCAACTTGGTCTAGGCTACATGAAATGGATTGGACTATTGTAATTGTATAATAGTGCACAATTACTGATCATAAGAGTATTTGTAATTGTAACTTGGTCGTATTATAATTAGTAGGTAAGATGTCGCGCCATGGACGTCTATGAGCCAACTTAAAGTCATTTATATTATTATAAAGAGTTTGGCAATATAATGGATAATTATATATGGTATGAAAATCAACCTAATACAATACATAATTTTAAACTTCCTTTTCCGCTCCAAAAAGGCCTCGACTCAATTCAATTTTATGGCTTCCTAATTCAAATTCCATGAATAACTCTCCGTTGATAGATTTTGTAATTGACTTTCCAAGTCTTCTTAAGTCTCTCCCAAGTCAAGTAATTTTTTTTAAAAAAATAAATTGTTTTCTTTTTAGTTTACTTAAATTAACAATTTAAAATAATATAAATCATATATTTATTTGTTTCAAATCTCAAAGAGAAAATGTCTTATAATTTGATACATATTTCGTCTTTTTGGATTGAAAAATTATTATAAATGATTTCGAGCCTACTCCACTCCATAATTTATTGAATTGAGACCAAATCTTGTATTCTTAAACTATGGTATAGAATTGGATAATGGGCTAGGCTAGATTTGACATAGATGAAGTAAATAGGGAAAATATATGAATTTTGTGGTCGAATATTTTTAAGGTAGGTAGATTGTCATATCCTTCAAATTTAGCTTTACATTTAATGTCTTCTCGAGTAAGATCTGATATACTAGTAATGATGCCCTTATGATTTTCAACTCAGATTAACTCTTTTGAGGAGAGACAGATCATTACAATATTTTTAATTTACTAAATAAAAACTATATGAAATTAGTCTATACTATTTTTTCTAAGCTTGAAATTCATAAATATATGATTTAAATTACTTTAAAATGTCGATTTAGTTAAATTAAAAGAAAAAAATATGTTTTAATAGTTTTTATTACTTGACTTGAAAAGTTACAATCAATCCATTCATTCATGCAATTTAACTCAAAAAGGCATACGGTAGAACGTCATAATTTAAAAACTCAACTCTGCATGCAATGGAGTAGAATTAACTTCAAGCCAACTCAAAGACTTTTTATTATATTTTAAATTATGTAAATAAAAAATTATATGAAATTAGTATATATTGTTCTTTTCATATTTAAAATTTATAAGTACATTACTTACATTATCTGACAATATTGATATAGCTTTTGTAAGAGAAAAATAATATGTTCTCATAATTTTTATAACATTATTCGAAGAGTCAATAACTAAATCAGTCGCTATGGAGTCATCCATAAGTTGTCTCGGTAAGTCACGGAGTTGAGTCAAATAAGAGAGTTTCAGAGTAAAAAAAGATTTAAAACTATTAAGTAGAGTTGGTTTGATTCAAAATAATAGTTTAAAAAGAATAATTAGAGCAGCTCAATTCTAAATAGATACCGCGATTATATAATACTCCTTTAATTTCACTCTTGATGTTTGTAGATGCTACCTTTTTTTAGAAGCAGATATCAACATATGATCCAGGTGAAATCTGCTTACACGCAAATAGGTGGAAGAAAAATTTTGCCACGGGCCAAATTGGCAACACATGATGACTACATATGGGTACAGTATTAGCGAGCCTGGGGTAGAAGAAATTTTCTACCCCGAGCTTGATCAGGGCCGTCCGATTATCAGGATGGCCTGGATCTATTGTTTTTCACAACAACAAAAATTAAACTCCCCCAATGACGGCGGCGGCCTGCCGCGGACACCCCAGCTCTACCCCGCCCCTCCTCTACAACACTCCTCCCCTCCCTCACGGCAGGACGGCAGGGTCGAGGGGGAGCAGGGAGGAGGGGCATCCACGATAAGGCAGGGGCGTTCGCGGCGAGGGACGGGAGGAGAGGGGTAGAGGAGAGGCGGGGTCGAGTTGGAGCAAGGAGGGGGAGCTGCTGCGGCGGGACAGGGGCATCCGCGGCCGGGGAGGAGGGGATCAGGACGGCGGGGTTGAGGGGGAATGGGGATGATCCCCCCTCCCCCGCCGCGAATGTCCCCGCCCTGCAGCAGACGCCCTCCTCCCCGCTCCCCCTTGACCCCGCCGTCCCATCACGGCCGTGACCGGATTGCCCCTACCGCGGTGGGACGGAGACGTCCATGGCAGGGTCGAGGGGAGCAGGGAGGAGGGCATCTGTGGCCGCTATGGGATCTTTGGCCGGTGGCAGGCTAGACAAAGCCGCCTACTGCCGGATGTGGTTGGCAGCGGACAGATCTGGGTGTGGCAGGCCACCCACGGCCGGCATAGTGAATTTGTGTCCGTTTTTTCTTATTTGAAAACAATAGATCTAGGTTGTCCTTGTAATCAGATGGCCCAAAACAAAGTTTAGTTTTTTTATTTTTTTTAAAAAAAGAATAGATCTGGGCTGCCCTTGTATTGGATAGCCTATATAAAAGCTCGGCGCATTAAAAATTTTCTGCCCCGGGCTCACCTCAGCACACCTTATATATATATATATATATATATATATATATATATATATATATAAGGGGCGCTGAGGTGAACCCGGGGTAGAAAAAATTTTCTACCCCGATCTCACATCTGGGCCTTCCGATTACAAGGATAGCCCAAATCTATTATTTTTTATTAAAAAAACTAAATTTTGATCTGGGCCGTCTGATTAGAAGGATGGCCAAGATCTATTTTTACAACAACAAAAAAAACACGGCCGCGGGCAACCCACTACGGTCTAATTTGGCTGCCGCAAGATACATCTCGCCCGCGGCGGGGACAACAGGCTCAAGGGGAGAGGGGAGGAGGGGCGACCACAGATGGGGCAGGGGCGATCGCAGTGGGGTGTGGGTGATCGCAATGGGGCGGGGGTGACAACAGCATGGTAGGCCCCTCTGAGGCGGGGTGGAGGTGGAGCGCGGCCGGGTGGCGGCGGCGGCGAAATGGCGTCGCCGGCAGTGGGAGTTTTTTTTTTTAGAACAGATTTAGGTCGTCCTTGTAATCAGACAGCCCAAATAGGAGCTCAGGGTAGAAAATTTTTTTGCCCCAGGCTCACAATCACTTATATATATATATATACACACACACACACACACTAATCTCTATCTCCATTCTAGGCATAGAAGAACGTCCTTCAATTGATCAAAATACCATAAATGCTAGAAGGAATAAGATATATATATTTTAGGTATTGAGGAGAAAAGATTAAGTTAAGTGGTTGAACACATCAATTGAGAATGAAATTCAACAACGAAAAGGACAATATAAAGATGTTTCAGCTATTTCTTAAGCCGAAATATCATTCTTAGTCATGAATTAATATAAATATATAAACTTGGAGTTTTTATATATGCTCTAAATTCAAAGAAAGCTGTAAAAAATTATATATAATCTTCCCAGCAAAATATATTAATTGTAGATTTTTAAGGTGGAAAGATGTTGTCAATTTCAAGTTCGTCGTTGGAGGAATAAGAGCATTATCTCATAAGAACCAAGCTATGTTTACAAACTTTGACTAAGGATCTCTTTGATTCCCTGATTCTCTGAGGATTGTGGTCGATTCCCTCAAAGCTTTTTGTCGCAAAACATGAAACTTGTATACACTTGGAGAAGAAAAGAATATCAGTAATTGTCAATGCATATTATAGTGGGTACTCTTATCTCTAGATTCCTTGCGACAAAACGTTTCATTTGAAAGTTGACGACCAAGTTTACCTCCCGATAAGGCCCCTTTATTCTGGGCACTATCATTATGATCGACGGTGATAATGATAGAGGCACCAGATCTTGGCCGTCAAGTTGACGACCAAGTTTTATTCCCCATGCCTGCCTCGGAGCTTGTACTTGAGCAGGCGGTGAAAGTGGCCGTCCACGGCGACGTCGGACGTCGGGATGCTTGCGGCGGCGACTGGTTGGGCGCCGGCGAGGGCCAACTTGTGGAGGACTTGGATGGTGAAGGACGGCTGCAACGGGTGGCGGCGTGGTTTGTGTATCAAGGCCTTACTGCATGTGAGGTCGAGGAGTCCATGTTAGGCTCGACGTCAATGGTGTTGGAGCCCATGCAAAGTCGGAAAGAAATGGTGTCGCCAGGGGCGAGAGGGAGGTGAGGTGGAAGTAGGGAAGGTGGTGGTGGTGATGAGTGGTGGCCATGCAATAAATTTTGGAGACGCCTGGACATTAGACGCTGTGGGAACGCATGAATAGAAGATTGACACCTCCCAAGTGTGATATCTTCACTCTCCGACCAGGCACAGCAAGGAATAACCGGAAATAAGCTCCTTAAGCCTTCACCAACATTTAATGAAAAACAATCATGACTCAAACATTCCCTCCAATTTGTTTTTTTCTTTTGTTGGTTCCCTCTCATCTCTTCAACTCATGTCTCCCAACCCACTTCAAACTTCTCTTTCACAATTTTAAGAAAAATCAGATGCTCTGTTCTTTGTTTCTCCCTCTTACTAATTTTCTTTTGATGTTGTAGCAGTAAGTTTTTCAATTTTATTGTATTTTTTTATTAGAATATGTATCATGTATTTTATGTATTTGTAATAGAATAGTACTTTTAGATAAGAATTTAAACAATTTTATGATTTATCAAGTATAATACTTAAGTATTAGAGGACTCTTTATGCTATCATTTATGAGCATGATCATTGAGAGTTAATTTTTATTACATCATCGTATGGTATCTACAAAAAGAAAAAAGTTATTACTATGTATCAATTAGTTCTTGTATTCAATATTAGATGCTTAAGTTATTTTTTATTTAAAAACTTTTTTAATGCTTATAAATAGATTGTGTCCCTTATCTTTCTTTGTTGAAGATCTTAGTCTATGAATTATTGGTGTAGTTATTCAATTATTGTTGCAATTTGAGTCTGTGCTTTCTATAACTATAATCAATAGGCAAACAAGTAGAGGATTTGACATTCAAAGGAACCGAAATAGGAAAGACAGAGTTGGCATTGTCTTCCAAACGATTTTTTGTTGCTACAAAGAGGGCATGAAAAGAAAAAAGAATATAGAAATGGAACCATGTTATGAGCGCAGGGAAAGGCAAACCAACTGTAAGGCATCTATGGATGTAGAACTAAAGGAGGGAGGAATGTTGGTGGTGATAAGGTTCAATGACGAACATAACCATCAATTTCTCAATGCCAGCCAGACTTTCATATTGACTTTCAATCATTAATTTAACCGATGCTGTAGGTATACAACCACGTCAAACATACTGCTTTATGGTTTCCCAGAGTGGTGTGGGTTTTAAACGATGAGATTTCTTCGAGGAGATCATTACAACTATATAAGTATGCAAAGGTGATCAGAGGCTCAAAAAATGTTGTTATAATCTTGAAGGAGTACTTAAGGAGGAAGAAAGTATTAGATAAATCATTTTCATACAAGATGCATGTGGATAGTGATTTGGTTGTGACTAACTTTTTTAGGCTGATGGTAGTATATATTGGATTATAGTTATTTTGGAAACATGGTGTCTTTTGGAACAACCTACAAAACAAACCGGCATGGCCGTCCAATGGGGGAATTTGTTTGTATTAATCATAATCAAAGTGCATGTGTATTTAGGACAGCTATGTTATATGATGAGACAACTAAGAGTTTCGTTTGGTTATTCTCCATTTTTATGAAGACTTTCTCATGTAAGGGTCCTATCACTATAATGACATATTAAGATCCACGCATGGCAGTTGCAATAGAGATTGTCTTACCTTCCACCAATCATCGAATATAAATTTGCCATATGTGTCAAAATACTCCACGGAGGTTAGGGGGCATATATAACTTGGGATGTGCCGGTCTTCTATTCATGTGTTCCCAGGGTGTCTAACGTTCAGGTGTCTCCAAAATTTATTATTGTTGTTGATATCTTCTTCTTCCTTTCTCCTACTCTTTGTTGCTCTTTGTAATGAATTAAAGCTTGGTGCTTCCAAGAAGATTATATATAGGGTGGAAGGTATTATTTTTTATTAGGAATCATCAACACCATTTAGTACGATGCAAATGATGTATATAATATATATATATATATATATGTATATATATATACAACGCACACATAGATGCATTTCCTATTATAAAATAATTAATGGAGAAATTTAAGATCGAGGCATGATAGTTGCAATAGAGATTATCTTACTTCCATCCACCATAGAATGTGCATTTGCCACATGTGTCAAAATACTCCAGGTAGGTTAGGAGCATATATAACTTGGGATGTCAATCTTCTATTCATGAGTTCCCCTAATGTTCAGGTGTTTCCAAACTTTATTGTTGTTGATATCTTCTTCTTCCTATCTTCTACTCTTTGTTGCTCTTTGTGATGAATTAGAGCTTGGTGCTTCCAAGAAGATTATATATAGGCCCGAAGGCATTACTCTTTATTGGAGACGTTGACACCATTTTCACTATTTAGTAGATGCAAATAATTATATATATATATATATATATATATTATATGTATATATGCATTCCCTATTATAAAATAATTAATGGAGAAATTCTAATTTTCTATCGTGGATTTTTTTTATAAACAAAATCATTAACCAGTAGCTGTCAGAGATGTGAAAGTGACCACTTACATGCATGTTGAAATTAACCTCTCTTACATACATGTTGAAATGGGAGAGTTTAGTTCCCTTATGTGTGAAGTTAATGAATGTATCATAATCAATGATGCCTTGATCCAAAAGAATTCCAATAAATCCAACGAACAAAGTAAACAGACGTAATACATATATCAATAATAACATGGTACTATCCGATTTCACGTGGATACGGAAAAATAATTTCATTACCAAAATAAATACTAAAAGAGAACATTATGTTTCTCCCAAAATCACCTATTTTATGTGTTTTGTTTTTGCAAGATCTGAATATTAGAATCGCTTCTGGTATTTTTGTCACAACATATATAGTATTTCACTGTTAATCTATTGCGAATCAAATTACTCCTGCTATTGAATTTAAGTTGTAAATCTAGTATAGATATCTTTTATCTTTTATTCTTTAGGCTCACAAGCCTCTTAATCAAATTTACATAAGTGGGAACTAGGTAATCTTATTAATGGGTTTATAGTGTTTTTGGCAAGAGTGTTGGATTGTAAAACGTATGAAAATTATGTGAATAAGATTCGCAGTTAAAAAATTAATCTTACTATCCCGTTAATATAGATTTACAGTTCAAATTCAAGGCCCGTTAGTAATTAAACTCACCAACTCTCTTATAAAACTAACTTGGTTGGGATAAAGGATTATACCTTGTAATATATCTAAGCATTGTTACATAAAAAGTACTATTTGGATCCAATATTTAACTCAGAACAAGAAAGTTGCACTCCATTTAAAACTAAAGAAGAAGAAGCTTGGCAACCGCAGGTCTTAAGAGATTGAGAAATTTTCTTCTTTAAAGTCATGGCGCGAAACACAAAGAAAGGTTTGGTCTTTACAAATTACAATCACTTATCTCTTCACAATTTGCCTACACGGATTCCACGCGCATCTCATTCACAAACTCGTCACTCCTTTGCCCAAATTAGTTGCGCCTTCTATGGTTTCAACAAGCTTCCATATATAATCTTTTTTAAAATTAATTTTATGTCCACTTCTTAGATAATTAAGGCTTCATAATTAATAATTTTTTTAAAAAAATAGTAAAATTGTGAGGAAAATGGAAAATAACCATTTATACATATTTAATTTATTATGGAGGTGTGACTAAAAGTTTTCTTTCAATATAATCTTGATTACTTTGTCTGGTTGAATTGAATATTTTGTTTTAATATCGTCATGCATGGTTGCCATGAAAACCATAATCAACTTGGTCTAGGCTACATGAAATGGATTAGACATTTGTAATTGTGTAATAGTGCACAATTACTGATCATAAGAGTATTTGTAATTGTAACTTGGTCTTATTATAATTACTAGGTAAGATGTCGCGCCATGGACGGTTAAGATAGACTCTAATTTAATAGATAATTCTCAGTGAATAATAAGATATATTATAATTATTTAATAAATATCTTTGAGATAGATTCCAGTTTTGAAGATATACTTTAATTAAATAAGAAAACAAACTATAATAATTTGATTTTTTGTAATATTTTGATCAACTAAACTCCTCTACTTTTTCTCGAAGAACAATTTTAGATCCCTTTTTTATTAATGTAAGAGTAGATTTGTTTCCCAAAGAAGATGAGAAATCTTATTGACCAATTAAAATAGAGAAGTGGAAAAAATGATATCTCCAATATCAATTATTTTAAAAATGGTGATCGATTAATTATATAATTAACAGGGTGATTATGATCTTTCAGTTTATTATTATTACCTTGAATGCTTAAATCGTGGTCAATTAACGCTCTTATTATGATTTAATTTCTTATCAAAGATCATATTGTATGTAAATTATATGGTGTAGATAAAAAATAACGGGGATATATGATGGGTAGTGTGTGAACAGTACGCAGGTCAATAGTGAAGAAGTTTCAAACGCGACGGCAGGTTGGCAATTAATGTTTCACGATCAACATCACTACCTTTCAGATGTATATATATATATATATATATATATATATATATATATATATATATATAAAAGAAGAATAGTCGGTTACTCGTAATCATAATTTAAAAACTCAAAACTACAATTCAACTGAGCATTTCATAGAGTGAAATTGACTTGGAGATGAATCTAAGCCACCAATTTTTAGTTATGTAAATAAAAAGTTATATAAATTTAATATATGGTACTTTTTTGACACTTAAAATTGACAAATAAATGATTTACATTAATTATAAATGTCCTAAGTTTATATTTAAGTGATTGGGGAAGTGGCCTATATATGCTCAACTTCACTAATTTTTTTCCTTATCAATGACAAAATTAGTTATGTCCTAACACACAAGACTATGCCATGGAGGTATGTATGTGCTATGATATATAATTTTTTCCCCAGATAAGAGATCACAAGTACACAAGGTGGTGGATGTATTTATATACTAGTGTAAGTTACAGCCTAATTTATTTTGTCTTATTTCATTTTCTAGGCCATAATATTGAAGCATTCTATGTATGATAGTGATAAAGTAAATAAATCAGCATGATTCCAAAACTACAAATTAAACTAGCCTACTTTAATATTTAGGGTAAAATCGCATCAGGCTTGCCCTAGCTGAGATGATCCTTACCAAATGAAACAGCAGTTGTACCAGGGATATCGGTGACAAGCCTGCAGCGATGAATAAAAAGAAGGGAAACTAAGTGTATGAAAGACGAAACTTGACATATAAATGCAGGGAAGGTTTGCAGAAAAAGCTGATATGATTAGGGTTTTGCAGATAATTAAAGTCTATACTGACCAGTGAATGTGTTCCTCCAAGTAAGGATTGTTTGGACCCGGCACATCTGGAGCTACCATGATCTACATACAGCATACACAAAACAAGCTCATTTAAGCACGATGAGAAATATGAAAGTTGTATATATAGCATATACAGATACAACTATATATAAACACCTACATATATATATAGTAAGTATATAACGTGATAGCTAAAACACAGAAAGTAAATGAGATGTTGAAAGGAGTGCATGGTGCAACTGTGGTTGCTGCTCACCGAGGTATAAGCATTCCTCATATCATCCCCTCCAATCTCCACACGAGGTGGTGCGGCAGCAACAGTTGGCCTAAGCTCTTCCCCACTGAAGACATACCTGCCGGACTCAAAGCTGACGTTCAAGTCCACTGTTGGGTTGAAGTCATCAACCACATCCCCAATGGTCCTCCCAAGGCTATATGGCTCTCTGTACCTTGGCATTGTGCTGCAATTACGAGCTGTTTATATATAAACAGAACGTATAGAAAAGAGTGGAAGCTAGCTATGCAAGCTTGCCTCTCTATAAGAATGTTGCTCCTTGGTAGGAACATGAGATCATTGTTGCTAAGGTGCAAGTATATATAGAACACCAAGCCCAAAAGATTGAAAGGATGGTAGTGTGATATCTTGTTTGTACACCACTAGGTTATGGAAGGAGAGGCCGGGTAGGGGTGGATAGAAGTGATGTGTTGTGCCCCATTTGGTCCTAGTTTATTTATTTATTTTAATTATTTTTTTATTTTTTAGCTAAATGCAACCTTGATTAAATATTTTCTTTATTTTACTCGGAAAATCGGGGTGTACAATGTTCTAGCAAAAGAATAATACTTAAACAACACAAGCATATGTATGACTAGCTAGCAAACAATTACAAGTAGCATGCAAGCAATATGATTGGCTTTTTGTACAAACATTTGAGTAGATTAATTAAGTTAATTCGACCAGCATCTATTAATACAAAGATCATATGATCACAAGGGTTTTATTCTTTTTTTAAAAAAAAAGCATGGTTGAAAGAATATGAGATATGAATACAAATCTGGGACCAATTGACATATCTATGCAACATTGGTATGCTTAAGTTTTTGCTTTGTAACTTCCTCGTGAGTGGGGATGGGCCAAAGGGAATAATTGCTTTTTACCACGCATCGTTTTCTAGTTGTGTATCACGCTGAGCCTTTAGTACGTGTAGCTATCATAGAAGCCAAGAAGGGCCAAATATAATTCTCAAATATTTTCGTACACAAGTTCTTGTGGTCAGCAAATAAAAAAAGTCAAAATCCTGTTTTTTTATAATTATAATACTCTAATAACATTTGAATATCAAGTACTGCAAGTATGAGATGATTGATAATGTTGCTAGTGTATAGGATGGCTATTTTTACTTGTCGCTAAGCTGCAAAAATAGGGATGAGCGTTAACATTGTAAAGGAGAAATTTTGGTAGATAAACGCTTTTTTTCTTAATTCACTATTTTTAATCTTTCAAGATTGGCTTATTGTTTTGTAGTAATAAATACCACCCATACCATCCACAGTTTGATATTGCAGAGCCATTTTCCTGCTTGGAATCGATCATAAAACCTCGATTGCAGACTCTAGAAAATGTGGAAATATTATATGGACTTTCAGAGGCTAAGAACTTCGATGATTTTGATTTGGGTGATTAACATTTGGATCTTTGCATTCACGAACTCAAATTGGTAAGGATTTTCATAAGCAATGCAAGGAGTTTGGAGAAATCACTAAAGTGGGGAAGATGAGCAAATACAGTAGACAAATGCCAACCAAGTTTGAGATAGGTAACAAAGTACTTGAAAAAATTCTATCATTTTTTAATTAAAGCTTCTCCAAATGCAGATCATATTCCAATAGTGAGACTTGAGAATAATTAAGAACTACTACCAATGAAATGACTAATATTAGCTAGTCTTACAATAGATTATATTACTCTTTTGCATGTAAAATAATCGGTTGGTAGTTCTTATAATTAGTATTAATTGTAAGACATAATGAATAACTAGAGAAGTATAGTAGTACCTGCTTACTTTTAAAATAACAAAACTGATATAAGAATATTTAATACGCGGGTGATTTACTTAAAGTTAATTGACCCTTATAATCATATTAATTATCAGGCCTTACAGTAGATAACTGCTCTTTTTGTAATACAATCACAGTTTTTTGAAGAAGTGCATGAGTGAAGAAGTGCTATTTTTAATTCATAGACAGCCATTATTCAATAGATGGAGCCTAGCCAGACTCAAGCTTGAGCCCTGCAGCCGAGTTGGTCAA
>JAURVB010006410.1:0-57809 GCA_033002965.1 Piper betle | reverse complement strand
CGACTCATACCAATGGCTAAAACGATCGGTTCAATAGTGTAAAACCCTGATTAGAGTCATGGGTTTTACAACCTTCCCTCATAAAAATTTTGTCCTCAAAATTTTAAATTAAGGAGGTTTGACTAACATGCACTATCTATATAACTGAAATCTTGAGCTAGTATACCTTGTCAAGTATCTGGTTGCTCAAACAATTCTGGATATCTCCTCTTGATCTTGTCTTTGGTTGCTCGAACAATTCTGGTTCCCATGTAGATTCTTCAACTCCTCGTCGAGTCCACTACACTCGTACCAAGGGAATTTCTTTTTGTCTTAGAATCTTCATCCTACGATCGACGAACTTCACAGCATCCTCTTTATACGTCAAGTGGAGGCAAAGCTCTATCTCTTAGAAGCTGATGATGTGAGAGTTGTTTGGATGGTACTTCTTTAGTAGGGATATGTGGAATGCGTCATGGACAACTGATAGGTGACGTGGTAATTCAAGGCAAAAAGCCACTTGGCCGATGCGCTCTAGAACATCAAACGTGCCAATGTATCAAGGACTTAGTTTCCCTTGCTTACCGAATCTCATGTTTCCTTTGGTTGGGGATACCTTTAGGAGAACGTGATCTCCGATTGTGAAGTGAACCTCATGTCGGCATTGGTTGGCGTAGCTCTTCTATAAGTCCTGAGCTGACCTCATTCTCTCTCGGATTCGCATCACTACCACTTGTGTCTGCTGAATCATCTCTTGACCAACTACCATCAGCGCACTGCCTTGAATCAAACACACTGGAGATCTGCATGGCCTACCATATAGTGCTTCAAATGGTGCCACTCTAATGCTAGCCTAATAACTGTTGTTGTATGCGAATTCCACTAAGAGCAAGTGTTCTTCCCTACTACCTCCAAAATCAACCATACATGCCTTGAGTAAATCCTCAAGGATTTGGATGGTCCTCTCGGATTGCCCATCAGTCTGAGGGTAAAATGCGGTGTTGAATATCGACTCTGTGCCAACATGGTTGTCTAAAATTCTCTCCAGAATATGGATGTAAACTGTGAATCTCTGTTCAATATAATCTCTAAAGGCACTCCATGTAGTCGTACTATCTGATCTCTATATAATGTCGCCAAAGTGGTTAGTGGGTAATCCATCCTGATTGGTATAAAATGTGCACTCTTCGTCAGTCAATCCACTATTATCCACACGACATCTCTCTGTTGATGGGTCTTAGCCAACCCTACCATAAAATTGTATGCTATACTATCCCACTTCCACTCTAGGGTCTCCAATGGCTATAGAGTTCCATCGGGTTGAACGTGTTCAACTTTCCCCTGTTCTAAAATCAAACACCTGGCGACTGTATCAAAAACTTCCCTTTTCAATCCTAGCCACCAATATGATAGCCAAACATTATGATACATCTTTACTCCACTCAGATGCACTGTGCACCTCGAAGTGTGGGCTTCAAGAAGAATAGTGTTGCGACGTCTAGGATTCTCAGGGATTCAGGTACAAAAGACGGTCTTTCAGTCTTACTAATCCATCTTCATCTCTGGCCAAATCTCTGTAAATTCCCTGCTCTAACCACTGACTCAACTGCTCATCTTCTTCTTGTACAGTTTTGATCTGTTCAAGTATACTCAGCTGAATCAAGAGTCTTGCCATCATTCCCACTAACTGCCTTTGGCTTGTATCATTCTGAGTCACTGAAACTGGTGATATTCCCATTGAATCACAAAATGACTTCCTACTTAAAGCATTTGCTACTACATTCACCTTGCCCTCATGGTACGAGATGTCTATCTCTAAATTAGACAACAGTTCCAACCATCCTCCTTTGTCTGGTGTTCAGATCTTTCTGTGTAACGATATACTTCAGACTTGTGTGATCAGTCAAAAGCTTGAAGGAAGTCCCATAGAGGTAATGTCTCTATGTTTTGAGGGCAAAGATCATTGCTGCAAGTTCTAGGTCATGAGTAGTTTAATTACGCTCATGCACCTTTAGCTACCGAGATGCATAGGTAATAACTTTGTCTCTTTGGGTCAAGACACATCCAAGGCCAACTCCTGATGCATCCATGTAGACCACAAAATCATCGTGTCCTTCTGGCAAAGTGAGAACAAGCGCTGAAGTCAATCTCTCCTTTAGCGCCCTGAAACTTTGTTTACACTTATCTATCCATATAAGCATTCCTCCTTTCTAGTCAGTCATGTAAGAGGGACTATTATAGAGGAGAAACCCTGGATAAACACTTTGTTCATCAGTTCCATGAATGCTGCTGGAGCATTGGTCAAGCCGAAAGACATGACCAAAAACTTGTAGTGTCCATATCTAGTCCTAAATGCAGTCTTCGGAATATCTTTTGCCGTAATCCTCAACTGGTGGTAACTAGATCTCAAGTTAATCTTCGAAAAAACCACTGCTGAACTCAACTGGTCAAATAAGTCATCAATGCGACGAAGGGGATATCTATTTTTGATGGTTACATGGTTGAGCATCCTATAGTTGATGCACAAATATATGCCTCCATCTTTATTCCTCACTAACAATGTTGTTGCTTCCCATGGCGACACATTCTGGTCCGATAATCCCTGATCCAACAATGTCTACAGCTGCTCCTTGAGTTCCCGAAACTCAAATGGCACCATTCTATACGGTGCTCTAGAGATGGGTGTTGTTCCTAGCATCAAGTCAATAATAAATTCCACTTCTCTCTAGAGAAAAACCTGTGATTTTATCTGATAGAACATCTATGAATTCTCAGACCACTGGGATCTACTCAATACTAGACCACTCCTCTTGATCGGCTCGGTTGGTAGTAAGGCTGCCTTTACTAACTCACAAACTCTGTCCAACTGTCTCACTGCACTCTAATGTGAGATCCAACCTCGTTCTTTTTCTCTGCCTTGACCCTAGAAGAAAAAGCAGTGGCTTACATGATGGAAAGTCACCTTCTTCAGCAATCTATCAAGGCTCCCTATCTGGACATCCAATCCATTCTGAAGATCACATTGAACTTGATCATCCTGAACAGTATCAAATCTATTACTAGTTGTCGCTGTTGAATCTCAACAGGGACACTACGCACACACTCACACGTAGTTATAACTCTATCAATGGGGGTGGACACTAGTAATGAATTTCCTAAATCCTCTATATGACCTCCAATCCTACCTGTGTGTGTGTATGAAATAAAAGAATGTTTGCAGCCTGAATCAAATAAAACTCTTGCAGGTACAAAATCAATGAGAAGCGTACCTGTCACGATGATTGTATCTTCCAATGCTTCTGCGAGCGTGGTTATGTACATCGTAACAGGCTACTGCTACTGCACTGGGGTCCAAGTACTACTGGCGGTGCCTGCTATCTGCCCTTTTGTTGTCTAGCAAGTCACGCAGTCATCATTCCTCTATGATTTTATCCCTTCTGTTGCTGCTGTCTTTGCGGCTGTTAACCATTGCCTCGTTGTCCTTGACTTTGGTCCTGTTGGTCTCTCTATTGTCATTGTGGCAGGGGAGCTGGGAGTGATAGTCGCTGTAGTGGTGCTGGAAGGGCTGGTTGTTGGCTTGGTGTAGTCAGACACGCTGCTGTCCGATGTTCCAGTTGCCACAACTAAAACATATACCGGTACCAGCTCTGCATATTCATGAACACTTTGCTGCCTGATGTCTTGGTTGACCACAATTGAAGCATGCATCAGTGCCAGCTCTCCACATTCCCCCATGACGACGTCCACAGTTCTAACATGGAGGGTGTCTACCATCCTGGACTTGTCCATCCATTGCCTTGATAGGAAGTGGGGCATCTATCAGGCGCTTCTGTTTTATTCCCTGATTAGGTTGATATGGCCGATGGGTGCTAGTATTTCTGATCATAATCTCGATAGGGTCGAGTAGCCAAGACCCTCTCAGCCTCTCCTCCTGCTCGCACTACATCTTCAAAGGTAGCAAACACTTTGTTCACATTGGCCACGTGAATCTCATATTGAAGCCCATCATAGAAGTGCTCGATTCTTCTCTGTTCAGTTGGCACTAGATCTGGGGCTAATTTTTCCAGTGCTCTGAATCGAGTTTCATATTGTATCACCATCCTTTGCCCTTGCTTAAGCATGTGAAATTCCCTTTCTTTCGTCTTCTTAACATCTAGAGGAAAATACTTCCCGTCAAACTCTACCTTGAACTCATCCCATTTGACATCCTGTGGTTGCTTTCGGGCAGAGGTGGACTTCATAACTGAATCCCACCATATCCTGGCTTCATCCTGAAATGTTCCTGTGATGATTTGAACACGGTTCTCCATGGGGCATGCCATACTGCAAAATACTCCAATTGCAGATGAGATCCATAGGAAAGCTTCATCTAGATCTAACTTTCCTAGGAATGGGCATCCTCCATTCTTCACAAATCGTTCATATTGCCATAGTCCGAGATTCCTTGTTGCTGATCTGTTAGATCCTTCTCCGAGTTCGAACTGATAAAGCATTGACACTATCCCTACCGGGGCACGACCAAATCCTGCAGTGCCACTACCACTTGCTATCTATCCAATTCCTGCTCCATGTGGTCCACTGCCATTTGTACCCATCCCGTTGCAATGGGGCAATCAGAGGAGCTATTGTAGGACTGGTCCCCTAATGCAGTGGTGGAAGAGGAGGCAGCGGCAAAGGGTCCATGGGGAAAGCAGGCTCCCTTGCGCCTCGTCATCCACAGCTAGCCTCTTCTTTGCCCTGGTTATGGAGAGGGCTATCTGCCGAAACTTTCTCCTAAACTCCTCCTGGTTCTATTGTATCTGTATCTGAACCTCTGCTAATCAGGCAACAACTCTATCCCTTTTGGTGTGATGGCTACTTGCTCTGTGGCAGTTGTCACTATGCCAGCTTTCACTACGGCAACTGATCGAGACTGGCACACTAGGGTTTCCTGACAGCAGTGGGGCTCTCAGTTGACTAGATGCCGCTTCACCGTGGCCATGACTTGGGCTAACACGCCTGGGTGGTGAAGGTGATGGTGCTTTATTCTGAGTCCTACGGGTCTGTACTACCATGGCTATCAACTTTCACTAATCAAATCCTGGATACATTCTCATGCAACTACTAGTGAAAAATTTGTAAAATAAGACAATAAAAGAGAAATATACTTGTCGGCTTGACGCTGAGCATTCTTTGCACACACATGACTTGTATTGGCATCTTCCAGCTACATAGATGATATGATGACAACAAAATCAAACCGCAATCAATTTAAATATTATACAAATCTTGTTAATAAACGGACAGAGTTTTCCTTAAAAGTGCAATAAAGAAACCATTATGTCAATAATTATATCACAACATATATATATATATATAAATATATATATATATAAAGAAATAACAAGACCTATCACAACATCACATTCTGTCATTATCATAACATTCCCAAATCATGATCCTGACTGGGTCTTGACCTACCTACCATTCACATTCACATGACCAAAAGTTTGCTAACATCAAGATTACCAACTTCCTTCACAAAACAACTTATCCACGCATTAAAGATCATCAAAAAATATTTATCAAAAGTTTTACACATTCACCAGCATCACAAATAAGCATCCTATTGTTAGGCATGTGTGTGTGCAAGGATGTCACTACTCATTCGTCAAGTCCAGCATATCTAGTTGTGTCTGATGCTCACCTACATATACAATAGAAGACCGTCAGCAACGGTTGTCACTGGTCCAAAAAATAACTTATACCAAATTGTCAATGAGAGCTAACTCTCATGAAAAGAAAACATGTATATACTTCAACAAAACTCTCATAAGGGTTACTACTGAGGAACCATCGAGCTATAGTCTAGGTGGCATCCCGAACTGACTGGTCTGATGCCTCTCTCAGCATTTTCTCATTTTCTACTGGTCCCTTGAGACTACCAATATAACACCCCTCTTCGATCCTCCATATTTCTCCTGAACCCGAGCACGAAGGCCGAGTACTCTCAGGCAGTTGCCTTTAGTAACCTTTGAACCACATGTTCGGACATGCGCTGTACTAAACAATACCTGTAAACCCCATGTTTCTCTGGGTGTGAGGAACACAAAACGATGGTTGTCAGAATTCCTCAGGAATGGAACAACCCTCTCACTAATCTAGCCCTCTCACTAATCTAGAGCCCATTGTGACTGGCACGTGCACCCGCTCATGGTACGTGTAAGTCGGTTTCACCATCTCTCGTCTCACTAAAAATTCGATAAAATCATATATAGGCATGAGAAGGGATTTAATAATTTAGGTCTAAGAAGGGATTTAATATTTTAGGCCCGAAGGCAACTTGCGGTGGATCTTGTTTTCAAAATCAGTCTCGAGGGATCTCATCCTCGATGGTTATTAATCCCAGAAATTGGTTCATTAAAATGGCCCATGTTAAGTGGGGTCCAATAAATCAACCACTTAACATGTCCTACAATATACAATCCAAATCAACAAGAGAAGAGATCGACAATCAAGAGTACGAGTCCTAAATGGACTTGGTAGAAGCTCCAAATGGGATATCGTGCCTATGCGGCGAACTCCTACACCCAACCTACACAAATAGGACTAAATTCTAAAGCCCATGTACACCCATATGATGCATGAATGACAAGATGGATAATCAAACGACACTAGGGCAATCATGTCTATTCCGATAAATCCAAACAAATCCTAATAATCATGTCATATGAATCTATATTCATGGGTGATCATGTCATCAACATCACAAATTTATTAATATCTAATTAAAACATATCAATTAACTAATTAAAGATCATAATTTTTTTAATAAGCAAACTAATACTTAATTATGACAACTTAATCATTAGAACTAGATGTGTAATTCACAAGTCTAATTATCTAACATTAATTAACAGCAAATATTGACATGCATGCATTTTTTAATTAACTAATCAAATATTTTTCATAATTACAACAACATAAGCAATAAATCTCAAGATCCCAAAATCAATACAATTCAAAGTTATGAATAATATATCACTACAATGATGCACAAGCTAATGATGATCAATCATATAAAAATGAAATTAAAAATTAGATCGTATACCTAAGTTGGCAATTACGTGGCGACGGCCGCAGTTGCCAGTGGCGTGAGGAGGGAGACGGTTGCTGTGGTTGTCGTCCCATGAGCAAAATCGGCAAGGGGGAGGGGCACAAGGTGGCCGAGTGCCACTGGCCGGCAGTCGCCGGCGGTGGCTGTGGGTTGTGGCTAGCTAAGGTGAGGGTGGCTAGGAGGTGGTGTTGGCTAGGGAGAGGGGAGAAGGGCTAGGGGAGGTTGAGGTCAGCTAGGGGGACGGACTATGTGGCTGACGGCAGTGTGTGACTGGCCTACGGCGGCGCTAGTCACCGGCGATAGTGCATGCAAGCGCCGACATTGTTTTTCGCATGGTTTGTCGTGTATGTCGTTGCACAGGCCGGGGATGGGTCGGGAAGGATGAGGGAAGGCCTAGGGAGGGTCGCCAGAGGTCATCGTAGAAGTTGTTGGCTGGCGATGACACATGCAAGGTAGTGGCTATGGTGACTGTGAGAGAAACTAGGGAGAAGGGGAGGGAGAGAAGGGGAGGGAGGGGAGTGGTGGCGGTGACCGGCGGAGGCGAGGAGGTCGCCGGCTAGGTTGGAATTTTTTAATAGGTCAGCGGCGCTTGGAGGAGGTTACCGGGGAAGAAGAAGAAGAAAAGGGTCAGGGGCAGTTTTGTAAATAAAACTTGACTCGCTCCCGACTTGAGTCAATAATAAATATATTTTAAAAGAATAAAATAAATATGATAAAATACTATAAAATAAAATAACCTATTCTAAACCTACCAACAGACCCAAAATCCAATCTAACACAACCTAACACGATAAACGGCCTAATTCTAATTTCTATGGTCTAATGCATAAAATAAATAAAAAAAAATCTGGCATATTGTCATATATTTTGATAACTCATTTTCCCATTGTGTTATTGATGTTATCATCATACACTCGAGTACACTTGACCGTCATGGCTCATAACACAAAGTCAGCCTTAGCTTGGCGCACGTGTTCTAAAACTGACTCGGTTCGGACCGACGGTTGAACTGATCGGTTCATGAATATAAAACCCTGACTCGAGTCACAAGTTTTACAATATTCTATCCAAGCTAAAAGAGGATACTGAGAAGTTATCTCAAACAAACATATTACAACAATCTAAATAATAAGTAAGAGCACACTAAAAGCCTAAAAGTGAGCAATATCACAAATAAATATGAGACTAGTAATGTAAGCAATTTACATGACTAACAATGCAATATGGCAAAAGAAAAACTACAACAACTAGAACTCAATACTATTACAATCAACAAGATATTTACTAACCACCCAGAGGTAACAATCAAAGCAAAGCATGCTAGCACAATTAAATAAGACAACTAAGCATGGAGAAATGGAGTAACAAGGCCAAATAATAAGACAATGCTATTAAATAAACTAATACAACAATGTGGCATAGAATAAGACATATGAAATGTTACAATCTATGCTATCAAATAGGTAGGGCTCTGTATACTAACAAGGGCAATCAATAGCACATAATAACTACAAAAATCTAGTATAAGAATGCTACATGGAGCAATAAAAACACATCTAGCATCTTAGTGAAGGGGCTCTATATGGGAGAGATCACAAATCACAAGCTTATATCTCCATAATAATTAGAACCTCCTGACAATCACAAGAATGGACAAAATAGCCCACACGATTTGAAGACAAAAATGATTCACAATAAGCCCAAATGATGATCGACAAGGCAAACAACAATAGCAACTGAGAAAGGCAACAAGTACAAGTTCAAATTCACAAAAATACTTACTTTAGTAAATAAATCAAATCATAAAAGTGCCTTGAGTGAATTTGAGCTAGCTCATTTAGTTTTCTAAAGCGATCAAAACAAATACAAAAGAACTAAGTGGAGTATGCACAAAGAATAACCAATAAAAAAACAAGCATACATAAGAGAGAAGGGAAAGAAAAAAGATATAAGACAAAAGCAATTTTTAAAGATGTTCAGAGCTCCTACTTCTCTCTCCTATCTCATCCACTCCCTATGAAAAGGTAGTCTTTTTAGCTTCACTATGACTATCAACACATACACTTGCAAGCAACAACAAGCCTTCACAAACACCCCAACCAAGTGCCAAGAGAACTTGCAAACAACTCTTAACACCCTAGGAGCAATCCACAAGCTAGTACCTTCCCACCCTTATGCTAAGCGTCATAAAAGTTTACAAATATAGCTCACAACACTTGAGCCTAACCTCATTACAACTCTCTTAGGTATTACACCATGAAAGCAATGAACAACCAATACTAATTTCAAGGCTTGGGCATCCAAAAGGTCCAAGAGGGTTTTCAGGAGGGACTTCAAACACACTTTCCATGGCCTTATTTATAGCTTATAGAGCCCCTTCTCAAAATAGTAGTTGTTAGGATTTATGTCATTCAAGTTTATTTTTTCCAACTACTAGTTTTAACAACTTTTTAAACAATCGACTGTCAATTGTCAATCTCTCTGTAACACACATAGTTGCCTTTGTTGAGAAGTTCAATTACCATCAGTTGCCAATGTCTCTACCAAGCATCCACTAATACATCTCTATCGAATTTCTATGACTTGCCAATGTAGGTTTATGCTCTGATGTTGTAATGACCCGGCCTAAAGTACAAATTAATTGACCTAGGTCATATTTTAAAAAATGGTTAATAAAAATTGAAAATCAATAGTCCATTCTCATTAATAAACATGATCTTATATTAGCAGGTATTAGATATGAGACTAAGTTGAGGGATCTCACAATCCAACCACTTTAGAAAAATTCATTACCAAAATTCCTACACTTGACCCGTCGCTAGCCCCAACTCACGTCCTTCTTTGACCCATGACTAGTAACCTAGCTAGCGTCCTTAGTCCAGCCCACTATTTAACACAAAACCAAGTTTTTTGATACAATTTTTAACAACCAAACCCAAAGTAAAAACTAATGCGCTAAGTAATCCCTTAAAAAATAGTTAATTGAAGTTGAAGATCAATAGTTTATTCACACTAATAAATAGGATCTTACCTTAATAGGTATTGGATATGAGACTAAGTTGAGGGATCTTATAGATGTCTTGTTAAAGTCCACACTGAAAACTTTTCTTCTCTCGTGACTGCAACTTCGGCTAGCCAAAGTCTTTGCCGAAGTAGCTGCCAAACGCAACCGAATTCTTCCTTTAATTCCTTCAACCTTCAAATCTTAAAAGTATTGATCTCTAAGGATAGTTGTGAGACTTTTAGGTGTCACTTAAAGAGTTTTGATGTTGTCACATCAAAACAGGGTTTAACATTTAAGATGATAATAAATAACACATAATAAAAGCCTACTACATATGAAAAGGCTAAATATATACACTAATATAAACTTATACTAAACATGTACTTTAATGAGATATAAATCAATCTAAAAAATGAAAACTAAGACTAGGCATTACATCTAATAACACCTAGAAATCATATATAATTAAGAATTAATGCTAAATCACCAAAATAGATCCCAAAGGAAAAATATCAAACACCTACAAGGCATATACAACAATAACAAAGGGAACTAACAATTACTATTTAATGCAAGAAGACATGAGAAAGGATAGAAATCAACACAATCAATTAAAAGCAACAAATAAAGAATAATACTAATAGTAAAAACCATAACAACAAAAAATCATGAAAGATAGAATGAAATGAAGAGAAAAGAGATGAGAAGGGAGGAAGCTTTAAGTTGCCTTCAATGATCTAGAGGAGAATGGAGTTAGGGAAGCTTCAATCCGTACCAATCTTGACGTGGAAGATGAGGTTTAGGTGTTGGAAAATGAGGGAGAGGTTTAGAGAAGTGAGAGGTTTAGGAGAAGTAGAAAGTTGGAATAGAGGGAAATCAGACAAAAGATGGGTACTAAAATATCTAATCCCATTTGGAAGGGTAAATGAGTAAAAAAGAAGAGTAAAATACGGGCAAAATAGTCAAAAGAAGGTAAAATTGGTCAACTACATATATAATGGTTAAATTGGTTAAGATTAAGAATTTTTTGTATCCAATCCTCTTGGATGTCTCTCGAAGGCACTCAGTGTAGATAAGATCAAAAATATATAAAGTGAAGGTTTAGAGAGCTCTAAATGGAATACAAACTATCAAGGATAACAAAACCAATCAAATCAAACTAATGGTCGCAAGTTTGGTATATGGTGATTTAATGTAAGTTTCGCATCTATCAAATTACATGCTCTGGAGCTACCAACCCACGCAGAAACCCTAATGAATAAGTTCTATCCTGATCGACGAGTTAAATCTAAATCTACAATCCAACAAACAAAAGTAAACATTCAAATATATACTCTCATATAAGCTGATAACTATGTCTGCTCATGCGTGTCTAACACTACCATTATATACTTGGGTATATTGGGACCCTCATCATATGTACACACAGTCGGCCTTAGCCCTGCAAAAATATTTTGAGCAATGAACTAACTTAGACTAACGGTCAAACAGATCAGCTAGCAACTATAAAATCTAACTCAAGTCATAGGTTTTATATTTAGGCCCTTCAATTTGTACTTTGGTCGGTCATTACAAACGATATTAGACCTGATCCAAGTCGGTATTGGATTTGGACGTAAGTATGCCTATGATTTGAGGAGAGGAATCATGAAGACAAAATTTCGTAAGGTGGGCTGATTATGCGATCCGTCAAAATGTTAGTCCCACATCTAAAGGTAAAATCTAGTAAACTAATGAAGTGCATTTATAAATCTTCAACTTTAGTTAAGTACTATGAATGGATAACTTACTGGTATCAAAACAAACCTAGATCCTGTATTAGATGGGGGGCTATATTGAACATAGGCTAGGCTTATGTGTTGAAGAAAGGGATTCTAATGACTGAATCTCCTAAAAGTCGGTAGATTGTAATAATCCCAAACATCAGTTGCACATTTGATGCCTATTGACCTAAGATTCAATATTAGTGAGGATGGATTATAGATTTTTAATTTTTGTTTACTATTTTGAAAGTATGACTTAGGTCTATTAGATTGTTATTTGGCCAAGTCATTATATCAGAGCCAATTCGGAATAATATTGGATAGCGGATTGAGCGAGATTATTAATGTGGGCTAGGCACATAAGCTGAGGAAAACAAGTTATTTGTGAGTATTATGAGATTATTTGTGCAAATCCAATCGAGTGATTTTTTCTCTACACAAAGATCAAAGATCAAATGGATGAATTCTAAGGAGGGAACTCTTAAGTGGGGTGGATTATAAGATCTCAAAATTAATTTCACAATTAATACTTACCAAGAAAAATCCAATATTTTAATAGATTATACTTATGGGTCTTAAACACGGGCTAACCATTTTAAAGAGATTATTAGACCCATCAATTTCCTCTTGGGTCAACTACAATTTGGATTCAACTTCATCAATACTGAGTCTCCAAATGAACACTTGCTCGTCCTTTTGTCTTGATGTGCCCACTTCATATATCGATGATTGACCCTCCCTAAGTATGTCCTTGCAATTTACAGGTTCAGCTGTCGCTCTTTAGTGAAATATTTGTATGTGGACTCTCAAATCTTATAAATCAATCCACTATGTCATACGCTTAAACTAGAGTTATACATGTTAGAGGTATAGGATCTCATGCAATCTTCTTGTTTTTATTATTTCATTTGTAAATATGTACATGTCTTGTTATCATTTTTCTTTTTCTTTTTTTACATTTGCAGATAATTTTTACCAGAGATTCCATCCCATTGATAATAAACTGAAAGAGGAATTCTTCTTTCCTTTTCACAGTGATAATGTCTTCCTTTATTTTACTAATGAAGATCATTATGGGTCTTTCTTCATCTCTTTCAGTCTCCAGCCATTTAGTCTTGAAAGGAAATTGTAGCTGAGTGCAACCTTGACTGATATCAAATTTTTAGTTAATTGAATCAAAATTCTTGCCTTTGAATGTACTTCATACCAAGGTAAACTTCTCTTTCTACATGCAATTCTTTGAAAATTACTTGATTCAATTTCTACGACCTAATTTTTTTCTTTGATTTATCGTGTCAATTGAATTTTAATGGTTTTTGTTCAATTTGAGGAATAAAGAGCAAGTAAAATATATGCCTGGGATCACTTAGCCTTAGGCTGCAAGTGTTCAGTCGGTTTAGATAATGATGGTTTCGAATTAAATTGAAATAAAAAAGCTATGTATAAATTTTACCGTTTAAGAAAATGGTAAAAATGTGCTAGACTTAACCTCAATGTTTTCATTTTGAAACGATAGTGGCAGAAGCCTCATTCATTACTTGCTTACCATTTTATTTATTTTTTAAATTAAAAATATAATTATATTTATTAATATTAATAAAAATAATATTACTAATATGTTAAATTAAATTTTATATTATTATATCATTTTTAAAAATAGTTTAACATAAATATATGGTCTAATTTGTACCAAATTTATGATCTTGGTGAGTGTTTTGTGAAGACTTGTGTAGTTCAAATTAAAATTTACCGATTGTTAAATTTTATATTATTATATCCTTTTAAAAATTGGTTTAAGATAAATATATTATCTATTTCGTTCCAAATTTTTGATTTTGGCAAGTGTTTTGTGTTGATGAAGACTTGTGTAATTCAAATTAAAATTTACTGATTGTTAAATTTTATATTATTATATCCTTTTAAAAATTGGTTTAACATAAATATATTATCTACTTTGTTCCAAATTTATGATTTTGGCAAGGGTTTTGTGTTGATGAAGATTTGTGTGATTCAAATTAAAATTTACCAGTTGTTAAATGTTTTTTGTCGGTCAAATGATCAAAACTTGGAAGTGACAAATAGTAAAAAAATGGTAAAGGGTACTATAACAATTAATGATAGAAAAAATTGGTGATCAATAATAGCAAATACCTTCAACCGTACAGTAAATGTGACACCACGCCCAATTTTCCAACCAGGCCAAAGGTCACTTATAGTCCAACAATCCGAGCCCAATAAAACAATGCATGAAATATTAAATTACAGCTAATCATGCAGTATTTAACACTTAATTAATTAACATGAACAACAACAATTAATATGTCAATAAGTGCCAATAATAATTATTCCAACTACTAATAATTTGTTCATGACAGTAAATAATAATATTAATCATCAACAATACTATATTTAGTCTAACTATGGCTAATATAATAATAAGCAACCAATCCCCATGAATCTTACTAGGTTCCATTACCAATAATATATAACCAATTAATGATATACTAAAAGTTCAAAAATAAAATAACTAATATTATTTAACTTGAAGTCCGATTCCAAAATCTGTGCCTTTGTCTCCTTCAAAAGCTCACTATGAGCTAGTTATTACTTGTTAAGGTAATTTCACGTTAATGATAAAATCACTAATTACTTATACTAATAATGAACAAATAAAAATATCCCAAATACGAGTTATGCCCAATTCCTGTTCTCAGCAGATCAGCCGATTTGTAGAAAAAAATTATCATCTATGATCATAAGCACTGTTCTTTTGTGTGCTACAAGATAATACATCTACTTTCCGTTCAGACTCTGGTGTCCAAGTGCGTACTAGACTCACTCGGTTCACAATTCTTTGAACCTAGATTTCTGTGGCATGAGTCTTACACCCTTGGTTATATCTTAATCAGGTAAATAGTGCCCCTCACATGTACACTTATGCAAATACCAAAAACCTTACATCTCACCTGACTAATCAATGGCTGCATGTACTAATTAAATATCATACAAGCTATATGTACCTTGAATTCTCTTGAATTAGTTTGTGAGCGATTCCTAAAACCCCAAATTATATATTAATAAGAATATTCAATTAATTAAATATAATACAATGACTTGATATGCATACAAAATTAACTTTCAACAACATACACGTACTCATCTTTGAGCATATGTACATAATCAGGGCATATGTTACATATTAACCCATTAACAATATCAAATAATCATAATTAGAATATTAAACATCATTAAATAATTTAATTAATAAACATTTAAAATTACTTGAATGTCAAACACCAAACGTTGAACGCCGAATGCTCGACTGCTCTGTTTCCTCGTGCTCAATCACTTTGCAAATTTTCAGAAAACATAATGTAATACCTCAAATCCAGTTCATACTAGAGAACTGAACTAGATGTCACTAGTCCCGGTTAGGTCGGCTAACCCGTACCCAACTCCCACGGATCTACTCTCAGTGTTTCGAGATGGAAGACGTCTATCACTATGCATGGATGAATGCACAAAAATAAACCTAATATGCTACTACATGGATGACATGTCAGTTAATTCACATACCAAATAATTATGATGAAAATTGGTAAAATTCGTAAGATAAGACAGACAAAGTCTCCCCTAAATGTGCAATTAAGGGCCACCATGTCAAATCAACGTATATAAATATATAGATCCAAATACATTCATTGCACTATATTTTTCACATAAACATTTAATTCGATCACATCAAAACACTCTCGACATTTGAGTCTCGACCCACGTGTTCATTCTATTCACATTTCACTTTTATTATTCGACTTGCACACTAATATCTGTTTCAAATCATAATATCTCTATCCATTTCTATTTACCACAATCTTCATCATATGTATTTCATAATAACATAACAACACAATTAAAACAATCAAAACAAACATTCAATCGGCGCGTGTGCGTGTGTGCAAGAGATATCATTGCTCCTCTGTCCTGACTGGCTCACCCTACTCTTGATCATCACCAACATATATTATAAAAACACGTTAGTAACGAGTGTTACTGGGCCAAAAATATAACTAATATCAAACTGGCTATGAGAGCAAACTCTCATATGAAAGGAAACATTCATATACTTCTCACGAACTCTCTCAAGGGCACCTACTGAGGAGCCACTGGGCTGGAGACCCGATAGCATCCTGAACTGACTATCCTACTGTTGTTGATTTTCTCATTTTATTTGCTGGTCTTGTTGTTGCTGATTTTCTCATTTCATTTGCTAGTCCCTAAGGACTACTAGTATATCCTAAGCACAAAGACCAAGTACTCTGAGGCAGTCGTCTTTAGTACCCTTTGAACCATAAGTCTAGACATGCACTGTACTAAATAGTATCCGTAAACCTCCACGTTTCTCCAGGTGTGAAGAACTCAAAACGGGAGTTGTCAGGATCCCTCAGGATTAGAACAGCCCGCTCACTAATCTAGAACCCACTTTGACTGGCATGTGCCAGCTTGCGTAGCATGGTCGTCAAATTTCACTCATTCCATCTCTCATTAAAGACAAGAAAACTACATGTATATAGGTTTGGGTAAGGATTTATATAATATGCCTAATGGCAACTTGTGGTGGATCTTGTTTTCGAAAATATACTCGAGGGATCTCATCCTCGAGGATTATTAATCTGGAAGATCGACTAATTAAATGACCCAGGTTAAGTGGGATCTAATAAAATGCCACTTAATTCGTCCTGCAAGTATAAAACAATATACAGTAGAATAGAGCATAAAACAAGAAACGAGTCCTAAATGGACTTGGTAGAAGCTCAAGCGTATCCACGAACCTAGGTGGCGAGCTCAAGCGTATCCACGAACCTAGGTGGCGAGCTCCTACTCTGTACCCACATATCAAATCTAGAAGCTAACGCCTACTAACTGAATGATGCATCAAACTCATCATGAACATCATACATACAATGCAATCATCATCTAACAACAGTCAAACAATCATCAATGTAAAAATATCTCATCCTATTCATCCCAATTTTATTACATTTTTCTAAGTTACGTTGCAGTCAATTAGCATCTCAAATTTAATTTACTTAATTAGATCACTAACTATCAATCAAATCATGCAAACCATCACTTCATTCACAATTAGACATTTATCACAATAGTTAATAAATCCTAGCAAGTTGTGTTAAATTGGATAAAATTCCATACCTAATCGTCAATCACATGGCGACGGCGACAAGGTTGTGACCGGCTTGAGTGAGAATTGTGGGGAAGAAGGAAGGAAAAAAGAAAAAAGAAGTTAGGTGGGAAGGATGGTGGTGGCTGAATGATGACAATGCCAGAAGTGTGGAATATATAAATGTCAGGGGAAGAAAACGAGTAGTTGTGGAGGAAAACGAATGGTCAGTGAGAAAAACGAATGATAAGTGAGAAAAATGAGTGGTCGGTGAGAAAAACGAATTGTCGTCTCGTATTTAAAACATGACTTGACTCTAACTATAGAAAAATAATACTAAGTCGTAATAATTCTAAAAAATCGAGAAAAATAGGAAAAATCCCATAAAATATAATACACATCAATGACATGCTCTATAACTAATAACCCACCCAAATTACCTGTAACGCGTCTTAATACGTTATTCAACTTAAAAATAATTTTACGATTTAATTAAAATAAAATAAATAAAGAAAATCTGGTGTACACTCATATATTATGATAACTCATTCTGCTGTTGTCTTACTGACGTTATCATCATATACTTGGGTATACATGACTCCCATGGTTCATAACACAAGATCGGCCTCGGCTGGTACGCATGTCCTGAAATTAACCTGACTGAAAATAACGGTCGTACCGACCGATTCAAACTATAAAACCCTGATTCGAATCACAGATTTTACATATAATTTACATATGCTAATAGAAAATGGAATGGTCGAGCGCTCGGTTTCCTGGCACTCATGCGTTCTGGTAGTTTTTACACTTCTAGATTGTTCACGAATTTCAATTTTTTTTCATGCATTCATCATCCAAGTTTGATTCTTTTTCAACCCAACAAGTTCTTTTGGTGATTTTAAACATACCAAAAATAAATTTTTATCAATTTATCCATTAATAATAAATCAATCATTAAAGCATAAAATTCAAAGAATTTACAATTAAAATTCTATAAATCATGCATAAAGTTGATCTAATTCAAACAAATAATTTAATTATCATATTAAATCATCACAAAGGCATATAAATCTTCATAAAACATGTTACTATAACAGATCTATAGGCATTCATCATGAATTAAATAAAGTAATCTAGGTAATTTCTATAAAACATATTTACCACAAGAATTACATGAAAAAATTCATCTTTTTCTTAATCAAACACATATATAATGAATCCGAACCTTATTAATTCATTGTACAACATAATCTTCTGCAAACAATAGTATCTGAACCAATCCAAGATCGTATTAAATACGGGGCCGAACTAGAATGGACATAATCTAGGCCATGGTCCCCACAAAATTTGCAGGAAAATGCAAGAAAATAAGTGACTCTATTTTTTCTTTTCTGTATTAATCCAAACACATGTAAGACATGCAAGAAATGACGCCTTTTTTTTCTTAAATATTTTTGTCTCTCTTGTAATCTATCAAACTAAAGAGACATGAATGGCCATCTTTATAACAGTCTTGGACAGACCGACTAGCCATACACGATGTGACCATCCTTGTAATGGTCCCAGGCTAGGCCAAGTCTTCAAGGAATGGGCTGGGTCATGCCTGGTGCGACTATGGGACGGGCACTGAATGGCTAGCCCGACCCGATGTTGGATCACATCGGGCCGGCCCCGGTCTATTTTCCACCTCTAATAAAAGATAAAAGTGCTTGGAAACACTATTATTTGAACTAGTATTTCTTTCTATTACACCTTCCAAGAGTTGTTAATTATTGTTATTAAAATATCAATGATGAAAAATTAAGCAATATTCCATCACCCAAGTAAATTTTTTCTGATGATGTAAGGGAATATTTTAAGTGCTTTGAAAAAAGGGGGGACATTTTAAGTATGACAAAGGGGAAAAGTTTGGCACACAATGATGTTGATGGAGAATTGTGATGCTCTATTGTAGGCCAAGGCCAAGCACTAGATAATAAAGTTGTAGAATAATACAAATTACAATTACAATTGATTGGCTTTGTGGGCTCAATTTGATGGGCCCATCTTATCTCTAAGGTGATGGACCAAGGCAAACAGGGAAAGAGAAATTAGGCCCATCACTGACAATAAAGGTGGCTAGAATACCATGAAACATTTTCCACTGTGGAAAGAAAAAGGGCTAAATTCCTTCGACCCAAATTGACTTGGTTGGTTTGCTTCAATTTTACGAAACACATTCTATTATATAATTAATATAATCTTAATCATGTAAGAATTAGATTATTAATTGTGACAATAACCAAAACCCTTGAACCGATGAAGATGTCACCGGAAAAAAATTAAGCTTTCTGCACGATTCAATAAGTTAAAAAGACATGCTATGAAATCGTGGATAAAAGTGGGGTGGCGTAAAAAAGGTGGTTAAAAATAGGGTTGTAAAAAGTTACTCTATGGTTTTAGGGGTGGAAAAAAATAAGAAAATTAGTATATGCTTATCTCCAAATATAAAGACAATATTAAAATTTTTTTATGGTTATAATAACCACGAAAAAATGACAAAATGTGAAACTTTATTCGTCGATTTTCTAATAAGGGGTGGAAAAAGTTACTTCTTTTAGTGTGTCCAAAATGCTACATTAAATGACTTGGTTTAATTACTTTGAATTATTAGGGCGGTCATGTGTTTGCTTATAATTATAACAACAAAGCTGACCAAAATTACCTTAAATTAATTATCTCATTATCATCTAATTAACCTAATTGATTAATGGAATGTTATTAAACAATGATAATGGTGATTAAATGTTAGACTTAGATTAGCTTGATGACACTTGATTAATTTTTTTGGATTATTAAATTTTATGTTAAATTATAATTTTCAGATGATCATACTATTTAATTAATATTGATTTTGACAAATTATTACAGAATGATACACTTCAGTTTAGTTCATTAATATAGTCTTTATATATGTAGTATTTCAACTCGGTATTGTGTCGATCCAAATTATTTTTGGACTGCATATTTGACTCTAATACATGAATCCTATATGATTAATATGATAGAGAGATTACATGACTTTGCCTGCTTTTCCTAAAGCTTCTCATTGATGTAAATCTCTTTGGGTAGTAGGAACAATTATTATTTTGTCGTGCTTTTAAATAAAAAAGAAAATTTAAAATTATGATTTCTATGTACAATACTAAATGAGTAAGCAACATTTGCTTATGTTAGTTTAAAATTTAGAGTACGTATATAATTATGGTACTGACAAAAAAGCCATGCAGGGTACTGGTTAATCATGCAACCTTTATAAATGATGGTAGCTAAATAAGTAGATGATATTTAATCTACATCATGTAATCATTATATTAAACTATCTTTATCCTATTGTTTTTCACTACCCAAATGCAACCAAATAACGAGAATTGATGGAAGCTTATTTTTTATATGTCTTTATTTTTCAATTTATCAAATCTACCATGCATGCATGCATATGTTATAAATAAATGCACTTGTCTTCACTGGCCTGCATGTAGGAATTGTTCGACTGCAACTTGAAAGCATATATACAGGATACGGCAGTTGGAAAATATTACAAAGGACAACATTATTGTTTTCTTTGCTTGGTGTGTTCCTTCCATAAAAGTTGTCTCCTAGAAGTGGTCGAAACCTTTTGTCTGTTTTTTTGAAAGCTAAAAGTCATTGAAATCTTTGATACATAACATACAATGTAGTACTTTTAAAGATGCCATCACACACTAATTTCATATCCATATATATATATATATATATATAGAAAGAAAAAAGAAAAGTGTGATGGACAAAAGCATTAGAAAGTAGGAATTTTTTCTGATAGCAACTTGCTTGGTAGAATACAGGAGGACAAACATAATGGTTGTTTCTAAACTTGAAAACGAGACAAAGGAAAACAAGATTTTAGTTCTTGGATTGAAAACAACATTTTTGGCTTTGCTCTTTTGTGCTGTTCTTTCTATTGAAGTTGTCTGACCTGGTTTTAAAGTTATTGAATCTTGGATGCATTGTAACGATTCACATACTTTTATGGATTCAATCAACATCTCAATCTGCCAACAGAAGGAATTAGAAAGTGATCTTGCTTGCAGATTTTCATGATGTAGGGAGAATCTGTGACAAGAATATAACAGGGAGATGGATGACTTCAGAGTTGAGAACCACATAAAATGAGAAGCTTTTCATCAGAAAAAAATAATGTATATAGACACACCTTTCCTTATCCGGTCCTTGATCCTCAAGTCAATGATGTATATATACACACATACATGCTCAATTATTATCATGCAGCCCAACCTTTCCTTCCCTCTGACTTTCTTCGCTACCCATAATATATATAGAGCACCCACTCTTATATCTCTTGCATGCTTCCTTTGTTTCATTTTTCTTTCTTGTTAGTTGTTGGGGTCTTGATATCACTTGTTGGGTTAAAGGGTTAAAGGTTTCTTGTATGGTAGAATTGTAGGAAGATGAACAAGTAACTTGTTTCCATAAGAAAAAACATGATTAGTAACAGGAACATCATGAGACTGTGAAGGACTTGGTCCTCACTGTTGAGTTTTCCTCACCCATTCGTATTTAAAAAACTCAATTGTAAGTTTTGGCTTTTCGGTTTATCACACTAACGATTGGTGTTTCGTATACCTATGTGTGATTTCGTCCTTATCTCTAAAAGTTTAATGAGGCGACTTCTAGAATTCTACTCATATTCTTTTATATAAAGGAGAACTCTATTGATGTTAAACAGAACATACTCTTCAGAGTTTTTGAGCATATTTGGCTCATAAAGAGAGAGTTTGGAGAAGTTAGAGTGTCTGTTTCCCAACACCGACTTGGAAACCTTAACTAGGGAGCCTCAATTTGGGAGGTTCAGAGTCAAAATGAAACCTAATTAAGAAATTAAGAATTATACGTAAACTTTGGGACTCTTCCACACTCTTCTATATTAATGACTCGTCTCTTTTTATATGCTTCTCCTAACTTTTTAAATACATCTCTTAAACCTTTTATGTTATGAAAGGTTTAACAGTCTTTTACACACTTAAGTATAAACATTTTCAAGAATCACATATGTTATTTTACTAATTTAAAATCATCTAATTGACGATTTAATTATATACAACATCAACTTAGGCTTATATTTACACCAGCAAGCTACCTTGCTTCCTTGTTTCTTCCCAACTGGGAGCTTCCATAATTTCTAGATGCTTAAGTTCTATTTTTTCGTATGTAAACAAGTCCTCTACCTGTGTCAAGTCCTAAAGTCCTCTACCTGTGTAAAGTCCTAAAGTTATATTTGTTCGTAGTATTATGGTTATCCGATCATCGGGTTGACTAAATATATAAAATATTTAAAAAAATGATACAGTTAATTACTTTTAAAGAAATAACTTGATCAATCAATTTTTACTTTGGTAGGGGTCATTGCAACTACGAACCTGTTGTGTATTTTTAAATATACATTTGTGGTCCGTTTCCTTACTTGAGCAATAATAATGATATATTTATCAACACATTATGTTCACAATGGAATTGTAGATTGAACCCTTATATATTTGATTTCTTTCATATGGATTTTTTTTTTGACAGAGTAGAATCTTGTCCGCCAATTAAACCTTTTTATTGGCTTCTAATAGCAGTTTTTTCACTTGCTACATTTAGTGCACTTTAAAAATATGATAGAAGTTATTTCAAAAATCCAATATAGTATATATGAAGAATGACTAGGGCTTTGCAAATACTAGTTAGTGATTATGGCTACTCCAAAATACATAACCAGTTCCCTTCAAAAAAAAAAGAAAGACAACCAGTTCAATTCATCATAGCAGTTGCTACATTTATTTTCCCCAAACAACATATATGCTAGAGATATGTTCAGAACTTGACTGCATTTTTAGTCTTTTATATATAATGAACAAGAACTCAAAGAAACCCGCGTTTGCAGATCACATTTCGCCTCAAATTGACGTGACAAAATCCCTTCCATGTGGCCAGACATTGCATGGCGGACAAGTAAGCATGAACGGAATAAACACAATACACTTAATTAATTTGTTCATATGATCTTGTAATATGCAGTTTGATAGTTAGCTAGTTAATGGTTAGTTAGATAGTTTGTTACATATAGTTTGATACATATATTTATCAGGAGAGCTTTTGTTTCTGGGCAGACACATTGATCTGATCAACAATCAAAGAGCACCGGTCTATGGTTTATATGTATCCATAAGACCTATATTGTATATGTTGTCACACTAATAGTTGGTGTTTCATATACTTATATGTGATTTTTTTATTGAAGTGTAATGTAGCAACTTCTTAAATTCTATACATATTCTTCTATATAAAAAGAATTATGTTAATGTTAAATAAAACATCATCTTCATAGTTTCTAAGCACATTTGGTTCATAAAGGGAGGGCTTTAGAGAAGTTAATAAAGGAGTTTTAGGAAAAATATTTTCTTTAGGTTGATTCCCCTACACTTTTTCCCCTATAGTATCGTTTTTTCCTTGTTGGGAGCACCTCCATCTTTGTACACATGTCCTCTTCCTCTCGCATGTATATATAGTGTTTGTGCTCTTTTTAGTTTTGGGTTTGATTAATGAGTGATTAAATACTAATTAATTCAAATTGAGTTGAATTAAATCAAGTGATGATATTAGTAATAGTTGATCATATGTTTATTATCATATGTTTAGGGATGGAAGAATGCTTTATATTTTATATAGATAACTAAATTATTTGTGTTATTATTATTATTGTTAGTGTTGTTGATTTATGTATGTGGTTATCTATTACATTCATGATCATGTGGGATAATTATTAATAAATAATTATTCATATAATATTAAATAAGTTTATAGTGTTTTTATTTAGGATATGTATATTAGTTATATTATATAATGTTAATAACTATTAGTGCTAATAATGATCTATATGTGTTTGCTAATGGATATAGTTAATTAATTAATAAATGACATTTTAATCTACTCATTAACTGGTGATAATTAATTAGGATCATGTTTTATTCATATTAGGATCATGTATCGTAATTGCAGGTGCCTCATAATAATTTCAGGTCCGTATAGTTACCTGAAATGTATATTCCTATTTGGCAGCTTTTGTCGACCTAAGCCCAAATTCGACTACTATGCGTTGAGCGCAACCAGGGATAAAGGATTGACCCAGTCCGATAGGAGGCCGTACCCTTAAAATTATTGAAAGATTAAATACTTAACCCCGTGCCGAAATGGTTGTCAGGACGCAATAACATAAGACGACTTATTATGCACTTGTGATACCGAGTGGGTGAAAAAATGACAAATATCCGTAACTACATGTTATGGGCTACGTAGTGTATGTGCACATACATTGGATTATAGTTGGATGAGGCGGCTACCCCTCACGGTATAATAAGAACTCGGGATAGGCTTATAATCACTAAAAGACTTAATTAATGATGTTGTGAAATATATTAACTTGTTTTTTGTAATTATATGACTTAGTATTTTTATTACTAACGCAAAATTACCTCTGCAGGTGTGAGCATTAAAGGATGGGTACATCCACGACAGCTGGAAGACTTTGTTATTAGACTATTATTTTTTCTTATTTGTTATTATACCTGTAAGTTGTTTGTAGGATAGTTGGTTCATGGGTCTTAGATAATGCTGAATATTGGTTATATTATATTTTATTTCATGACATGACTTGGAATTTGAACTTTAACTAATTCATTGAGTATAAATTTACTTTGTATGGTTTAAAAAAATTTATGTCACGGATTTATTCATGATATTGATAAATTAATAGAAAATTAATTTACGCATTTAGTTATATATTATAACACTTGACCTGTGGCTCGAAATGGGCGGGTCATTACATGTACACATGTAATTAAACGCTTCAATTCATTTACAGAAAAGCTTGCACACATTACACAAATGCACATCTGATGCATACATGAAATTATTCATAAACATATGAAATTCTTAATGCCTTCTTGAGACAATTTTTTTAGTATATATTGTCAGAGGACATTTCATACAACATCATGGGTTTTATTTAGTTTCTCGTTCCACACATATTTTATGGTGCAATATATTGGCATGATGATCATATATGATCTATCAGCTTCACCCAGATTTATGTGGAGCTAGCAGCGCCTCCTTGGAAGGTTTTCACGGCTGGACTTGAAGTAAGCAGCAGCAACAGGAAGGCCCAGATTATAATCCTCGCAAAACCTCCTGGTGTTGAACTGATCTCTTGAATCTGGGGCCTGCACAGTCTGCCTTCCTCTTTCTTGCTTGAACAGCAGAAATATGTACCTGTGTATCCCAATCACTGGCCTTGGACTCTCATAGCCCAACAGCTCTCTACCTGCCAATATTCCGAGGGAGTTCATGTTGTACAATCTCATAATATTGTTTACTACTTTCTGAAAAGAATGAGTTAATCAATTATAAATATCCTAAGTTCATATTTAAGTGATTGGGGAAGTGGCCTATATATGCTCAACTTCACTAATTTTTTTCCTTATCAATGACAAAATTAGTTATGTCCTAACACACAAGACTATGCCATGGAGGTATATATGTGCTACGATATATAATATTTTCCCCAGATAAGAGATCACAAGTACACAAGGTGGTGGATGTATATATATACTAGTGTAAGTTACACCCTAATTTATTTTGTCTTATTTTATTTTCTAGGCCATAATATTGAAGCATTCTATGTGTGATTGTGATAAAGTAAATAAATCAACATGATTCCAGAACTACAAATTAAGCTAGCTCTTTTAATATTTAGGGTAAAATTGCATCAGGCTTGCCCTAGCTCAGATGATCCTTACCAAATGAAACAGCAGTTGTACCAGGGATATCGGTGACAAGCCTGCAGCAATGAATAAAAAGAAGGAAACTAAGTGTATGAAAGAAGAAACTTGATATATAAATGCAGGTAAGGTTTACAGAAAAAGCTGATATGATTAGGGTTTTGCAGATAATTAAAGTCTATACTGACCAGTGAATGTGTTCCTTCAAGTAAGGATTGTTTGGACCCGGCACATCTGGAGCTACCATGATCTACATATAGCATACACAAAACAAGCTCATTTAAGCACGATGAGTAATATGAAAGTTGTATATATAGCATATACAGATACAACTATATATAAACACCTACATATATATATATATATATATATATATATATATATAGAAAGTATATAACGTGATAGCTAAAACCCAGAAAGTAAATGAGATGTTGAAAGGAGTGCATGGTGCAGCTGTGGTTTCTGCTCACCAAGGTATAAGCATTCCTCATATCATCCCCTCCAATCTCCACACGAGGTGGTGCAGCAACAACAGTTGGCCTAAGCTCTTGCCCACTGAAGACATAACTGCCGGACTCAAAGCTGATGAAAAAGTCCACTGTTGGGTTGAAGTCATCAACCACATCCCCAATGATCCTCCCAAGGTTATATGGCTCTCTGTTCCTTGGCATTGTGCTGCAATTATAAGCTGTTTATATATTAACAGAGCGTATAGAAAAGAGTGGAAGCTAGCTATGCAAGCTTGCCTCTCTATAAGAATGTTGCTCCTTGGTAGGAACATGAGATCATTGTTGCTAAGGTGCAAGTATATATAGAACGCCAAGGCCAAAAGATTGAAAGGATGGTAGTGTGATATCTTGATTGTACACCACTAGGTTATGGAAGGAGAGGCCAGGTAGGGGTGGATAGAAGTGATGTGTTGTGGCCCATTTGGTCCTAGTTTATTTTTTTATTTTAATTAATTATTATTTTTTTAGCTAAATGCAACCTCGATTAAATATTTTCTTTATTTTTCTCTCGGAAAATCGGGGTGTATAATGTCCTAGCAAAATAATAATACCTAGGCAACACAAGCATATATATGACTAGCTAGCAAACAATTACAAGTAGCATGCATGCAATATGATTGGCTTTTTGTACAAACAATTGAGTAGATTAATTAAGTTAATTCGACCAGCATCTATTAATACAAAGTTCATGTGATCAAAAGGGGTTTATTCGTTTTTTTAAATAAAAGCAGGGTTGAAAGAATATGAGATATGAAAACAAATCTGGGACCAATTGACATCAACATTGGTATGCTTAAGTTTTTGTTTTAACTTCCTCATGAGTGGGGATGGGCCAAAGGGAATAATTGCTTTTTACCACGGATCGTTTTCTAGTTGTGCATCATTGCTCAGCCTTTAGTATGTGTAGCTATCATAGAAGCCAAGAAGGGCTAAATATAATTCTCAAATATTTTCGTACACAAGTTCTTGTGGTCAGCAAATAAAAAAAGTCAAAATCCTGTTTTTTCTATACTTATTATACTCTAATAACATTTGAATATCAAGTACTGCAAGTATGAGATGATTGATAATGTTGCTAGCTAAATAGGGTTCGTTGTCTAGTTTTTGTGCACATTAATAGTATCATGAAGACCCCGACCTTAATTAGTGGTTTGCACCCTAGTTAAATTGTTATCGAGGGGAGTTGACTCAAAGTGTCTCCCTCGTAGAAAAATAAGCTTTAAACACACAAAATTTTGCCACGAATACTACCGTGACAAATTAGCCATCACTTTGTCATTACTAAACTGTTACAAAATATTACCACAGCCATTAGGGGTGGGCATCGGTTGGACAGACATCGGACGAATTATTGTCCACGTCCGTCTGAAATTTCGTCAGACAAAATTTGTCTGACCGACTTCGGACATCGAATTATCTGTCAGGCCCAAGCAGTGTCCGCGGATAGACCGAAACCCTCTCCGCCGCCGCTGCCTCCGTAGCCGCGGCCTCCGCCCCGCCGCCTGCCACCGTAGGAGGGTTGGCAATGTCAAAGCAATTACTGGACAGCCGCGGCGATGGTTGCCGGCGACGGAATCAACGACGCGAGCAGAGGGTATCGACGGTGGAATCGATGATGAGCGGCGATTCCGGTGTCGTGGAGGCCGGGCGACGGTGGGGGCGCTCGGGGCATCACGGCAATGCCGCGGCGGGGCCTGGCGGCGACGATCGGCGGCAGGGAGATGCGGCAGTGGCGGAATCGACGACGAGCGGAGATTCTGGCATCGTGGAGGCCGGGCGACGGCGGGGGCGGAAAATGGGTCGGAGGTTTGATTGATGGAAATATTGTAAATAAGACTTGACTCGCCAATGTCTCGAGTCAATAATAATAACTAACTCGGAATAAATCCTTAAAAAATCCATAAAATAAGAAAAAATTCCATAAAATAAAATAAACACTGCAACATCATAATGACATTCTATAACTAATAACCCACCCAAATTCTGTGTAACGCGTCCTAACGCAGTAAATGGCCTAAACTAATTCCACGATCAACTATATATAAAATAAAAAAATAATTGGCATACTCTCATATATTCTTATAACTCATTCTTTTCTGTTGTATTCATGATGTTATCATCATATACTTGGGTACGTATGACCCTCATGGCTCGTACACCCGACCAGCGTCGACTCAGTACACATATTCTAAAACATACTTGACTTGAACCGACGATTGAACCGATCGGTTCATAAGCATAAAACCATGACTCAGATCACTGGTTTTACATTATGTTTATAATGTGATATATTTTTTCGAAGATGGATCATACAATTTTGTTATTAAATATCGGACACTCGGTCAGTCATTTGATCGGACAAAAAAATGTCCATGTTTGGTTTATTTTAATTCGGTCGAATTCGGTCGTCACGTCGGACATACTTTGGACATCGTACAGACGGACAAATTCGGACGTCCACGTCCACCCCTAACAGCCATGGTAATATGTGAGACACGAATAGAAAAACCGGATTTTGCCACAGTAATATTTTGTCACGGCTATATTGGTGGAAACACAGCCACGACCACCATAGTTAAGTATAAGGTAGCCACTACAAGCGGTAACAATGTTAGATAAAAATAATAAAAGAAGCTTAAAAAATAATATTGCCACAATATTTGCTATGGATTGCCCAACGATGGTAAATTTTAAAGAAATTATTTTAAATGGGTGCGGACCATTAAATGGGCTACATGCACTCACACCCAACTCTGCTCCTCCCTACCGACCACCAATCTCCCCTCTGCTAGCCTTTGGCCACCATCGCTCCACCAAGTCCTCCCTAGGTCGGCACCTAGGTGGAAGAAAAATTTTGCCACCTTCCAAATTGGCAACGCATGATGATTACATATGGGTAAAGTATTAGTGAGCCTGCGGTAGAAGAAATTTTCTACCCCGAGCTTGATCTGGGCCGTCAGATTATCAGGATGGTCTAGATCTATTGTTTTTAACAACAACAAAAATAAAAATCCCCCAATGATGCCGGCAGCCCGCCGCGGACACCCCTGCTCTACCCCACCGATCCTCTACAACACTCCTCCCCTCCCTCATGGTAGGATGACGGGGTCGAGGGGGAGTAGGGAGGAGGGGCATCCATGGTGGGGCGGGGGCGTCCGTGGCGAGGTCGAGATGGAGCGGGGAGGAGGAGCTGCTGCAGCGGGGCACCGGGGAGGAGGGGATCGGGACGGCAGGGTTGAGGAGGAGCAGGGAGGATCCTTCCCTCCCCCGCTGCAAATGCCCCCGCCCTGCCGCAGATGCCCTCCTCCCCTTTCCCCCTTGACCCTGCCGTCCCATCACAGCCATGACCGGATTAGCCCTGCCGCGGTGGGACTGAGACGTCCACGGCAGGGTCGAGGGGGAGCAGGGAGGAGTGGAGTCCTCGATGGGGGAGGGGTGAATCGGCCGCGGCCGCTGTGGGATCTTTGGCCGTGCAGCCCAATCCGGCTGCAGCCAGATTTGGCCAGTGGGAGGCTAGACAAGGCCGCCCACTGCCGGATGTGGTTGGCGACAGACAGATCTGGCCACGGCAGGCCGCCCACGGCCGGTATAGTGAATCAGCGGCCATCTTTTTATTTTTTATTTGAAAACAATAGATCTAGGTTGTCCTTGTAATCAGATGGTCCAAAGCAAAGTTAATTTTTTTTGTTTTTTTAAAAAGAATAGATCTGGGCTGTCCTTGTATTGGACAACCTATATCAAAGCTCGGGGCATAAAAAATTTTCTACCCCGGGCGCACCTCAGTGCCCCTTATATATATATATTATTTATGTATATGGGATGTTCTGCTATGTGCTGCCATGTTTGGCAGCGCATATGCAGCGCATGTTTTGGTGGCCGTTGGATCAATCTTTCCACAAATTTTCCCTCCCATATTGCCCCCTGCCGCCACTGCCCCGCCCGCCACAGTTGCCTTGTCCGCTGCCACACCCCCTGCCCGCAGCCCTCCCTCCCCACCTGCCCTGTTTCCCCCTGCCCCATCCGCTGCCGCGCCCCCGCCTACAGCCTTCCCCCCACTTGCCCTGTTTCCCCCTGCCCCCTCCGCCGCTGCCCCTTCCACCGCCTTACCCCCGCCCGCCCCCTGCCCGCAGCCCTCCCCCCACCTGCCCTATGTTCCCCCACCCCTGCCCAGTTCCCCGCCCCCCGCAGCCTGTTTCGCCCCACCCACGCCGTCGCCTCGCCTGCCCATGCCCTGTTTCCGCCACCCTCCCCGGCCTCCCGTTTCGTCCCCACCCCCGCCACCACCCCGCCTGTCGACCGAGCTCCTCCCCGCCGTCTACTGCCCTGGCCACCTCCACGGCGGCATCACCTGCATCACTGCCAGCAGTGGCACTACAAAACATACGTGTAAGGAAGGAGCGATGGGCATTTCATAATAAAAATTTGACTCGCTCCCGACTCGAGTCAAAATTACGAAATAAATTTTAAAAATAAAATATAATAAAATAAAAATTTGACTCGCTCTTGACTCGAGTCAATTTTACGAAATAAATTTTAAAAATAAAATATAATAAAGTAAAAATTTGACTCGCTCTTGACTCGAGTCAATTTTATGAATTAGATTTTTAAAATAAAATAACATAAAATAAAATTTGACTCGCTCCCCGCCGATGCTGCCGCTTGCCGACCGCCTCCCTGCCACCACCCACAACCTGCCCCCCACCGGCCCAGGCCCCCTACTGCTTGCCGACCGCCTCCCTGCCGCTCCACGAAGGGTAGGGGGAGGAGCAGAGGAGCGCCAGGGGCGGCGTGTGGGGGGGGCAGGTGGCGGCGGGCCGGGGCTTGCGGCCAGAGGACGGCGGCAGGGGGCGGCGGGTGGGGGGAGTAGGAGAGGTGTGGCCCTAAGGGGGGCGGAGGGCTGAGGGCGGAGGGCGTCAGGCAGAGCTCGGCAGGGTAGGAGGGTACGCGCGGGAGGGCTGGGAGGAAGCACACCATCCTGGTGTGGGGGGGGGAGGGGAGGGCGAGGATGAGTGCTCCAGTCCGTTGGATCTGGATCCAACGGCCTAGAGATGGTGCGTATAGGGGAGCAGGGGGTGGGGTGGAGGGATGGGTTTGGATGGGTGCTCCAGGCCGTTGGACTTGGATCCAATGGCCTGGATTCTATAAGCTGCCTATGCGCTGCCAAACAAGGAAGAGCATAGTAGCTTTACTGTATATATATATATATATATATATATATATATATATATATATATATAGGGGTACTGAGGTGAGCCCGGGGGAAAAAAATTTTCTACCCCGATTTCACATCTGGGCCTTCCGATTACAAGGATAGCCCAAATATGTTATTTTTTTTTAAAAAAAATAAATTTTGATCTGGGTCGTCTGATTAGAAGGATGGCCCAAATATATTTTTACAAAAAAAAAAAAAGACCATCATGGTCTAATATGGCTGCCGCCGGTCACATCCAGCCCATGGCGGGGACAACAGGGTCGAGGGTGAGGGGAGACGGGCATCCGCAGCGGGGAGAGGGGTGACCATGAATGGGGCGGGGGCGACAACAGCTTGGCAGGGCCCTCCGAGTCGGGGTCGAGGTGGAGCGCAGCCGGGCGGCGGGGTTGGCAAAACGGCGTCGCCGGAAGTGGGAGATTTTAGTTTTTTTAAGAATAGATTTGGGCCGTCTTTGTAATCAGACAGCTCAGATGTGAGCTCGGGGTAGAAAATTTTTTCTGCCCCGAGCTCACGATCACTATATATATATATATATACACATATATATACATACACCTAATCTCTATCTCCATTCTAGGAAAAGAAGAACGTCCTTCAATTGATCAAAATACGATAAATGCTAGAAGGAATAAGATATATATATATTAGGTATTGTGGGGAAAAGATTAAGTTAAGTGGTTGAACACATTAATTGAGAATGAAATTCAACAATGAAAAGGACAATATGAAGATGTTTCGTCTATTTCTTATGCCGAAATATCATTCTGAGTCATGAATTAGTATAAATATATAAGCTTGGAGTTTTAATATATGCTCTAAATTCAAAGAAAGCTGTAAAAAAATCATATATAATCTTCCCAGCAAAATATATTAATTGTAGATTTTTAGGGTGGAAAGATGTTGTCAATTTCAAGTTCGTCGGTGGAGGAATAAGAGCATTATCTCATAAGAACCAAGCTATGTTTACAAACTTTGACTAAGGATCTCTTTGATTCCCTTATTCTCTGAGGATTGTGGTCGATTCCCTCAAAGCTTTTTGTCGCAAAACATGGTACGTGTATACACTTGGAGAAGAAAAGAATATCAGTAATTGTCAATGTATATTATAGTGGGTACTTTTATCTCTAGATTCCTTACGACAAAACGTTTCATTTGAAAGGAAAGCGGTTTGTCATATACCTCCCGATAAGGCCCCTTTATTCTGGGCACTATCATTATGATCGACGGTGATAATGATAGAGGCACCAGATCGTGTATATTTAAAATCTGAAAGGTAGAGGAGTTGATCGTGAAACATTGATACTCATGTTGATCCTGCATACTGTTCACACACTACCCATCATATGTCCCGGTTATTTTTCATCTACACTAGAATCTATCTCAAAGATATTTATTAAATAATTATAATATATCTTATTACTCACTGAGAATTATCTATTAAATTAGAGTCTATCTTAACCGTCCATGGCGCGACATCTTACCTAGTAATTATAATAAGACCAAGTTACAATTACAAATACTCTTATGATCAGTAATTGTGCACTATTATACAATTACAAAAGTCTAATCCATTTCATGTAGCCTAGACCAAGTTGATTTTGGTTTTCATGGCAACCATGCGTGACGATATTAAAACAAAATATTCAATTAAACCAGACAAAGTAATCAAGATTATATTGAAAGAAAACTTTTAGTCACACCTCCATAATAAATTAAATATGTATAAATGGTTATTTTTCATTTTCCTCACAATTTTATTTTATTTTTTAAAAAATATGAATTATGAAGCCTTAATTATCTAAGAAGTGGACATAAAATTAATTTTAAAAAAGATTATATATGGAAGCTTGTTGAAACCATAGAAGGCGCAACTAATTTGGGCAAAGGAGTGACGAGTTTGTGAATGAGATGCGTGTTGAATCCGTGTAGGCAAATTGTGAAGAGATAAGTGATTGTAATTTGTAAAGACCAAACCTTTCTTTGTCTTTCGGCCATGACTTTAAAGAAGAAAATTTCTCAATCTCTTAAGACCTGTCGTTGCCAAGCTTCTTCTTCTTTAGTTTTAAATGGGGTGCAACTTTCTTGTTCTGAGTTAAATATTGGATCCAAATAGTACTTTTCATGTAACCATGCTTAGGTATATTATAAGGTATAATCCTTTATTCCAACCAAGTTAGTTTTAATAAGAGAGTTGGTGAGTTTAATTACTAAGGAGGGTTAGCGAAACTGATAATCAGTGCCTTGAATTTGAACTGTAAATCTATATTAACGGGATAGTAAGATTAATTTTTTGACTGTGACTCTTATTCACATAATTTTCATATGTTTTACAATCCAACACTCTAGCCAAAAACACTATAAACCCGTTAATAAGATTACGTAGTTCCCACTTATCTAAATTTAATTAAGAGGCTTGTGAGCCTAATGAACAAAAGATAAAAGATATCTATGCTAGATTTATTGATATATGTATTACGTCTGTTTACTTTGTTCATTGGATTCATAGGAATTCTTTTGGATCAAGGTATCATTGATTATGATACATTCATTAACTTCACACATAATGATCTAAACTCTCACATTTACAACATGCATGTAAGTGGTCACTTTCACATCTCTGACAGCTACTGGTTAATGATTTTGTTTATAAAAAAGACCACGGTAGAAAATTATAATTTCTCCATTAATTATTTTATAATAGGGATATGCATATATATATATAATTATTTGCATCTACCAAATAGTGAAAATGGTGTCCACGTCTCCAATAAAGAGTAATGCCTTCCGGCCTATATATAATCTTCTTGGAAGCACCGAGATCTAATTCATTACGAAGAGCAACAAAGAGTAGAAGAAAGAGAAGAAGATATCAACAACAATAAAGTTTGGAGACACCTGAACATTAGGGGAACTCATGAATAGAAGATTGACATCCCAAGTTATATATGCCCCTAACCTACACTGGAGTATTTTGACACATGTGGCAAATGCACATTCTATGGTGGATGGAAGTAAGACAATCTCTATTGCGACTATCATGCCTCGATCTTAAATTTCTCCATTAATTATTTTATAATAGGAAATGCATCTATGTGTGTGTGTGTATATATATATATATAATTATTTGCATCTACTAAATAGTGAAAAATGGTGTTGATGATTCCAATAAAAAATAATACCTTCCAACCTATATATAATCTTCTTGGAAGCACCAAACTTTACTTCATTACAAAGAGCAACAAAGGGAGGAGAAAGGAAGAAGAAGATATCAACAACAATAATAAATTTTGGAGACACCTGAATGTTAGACACCCTGGGAACACATGAATAGAAGACCGGCACATCCAAAGTTATATATGCCCCCTAACCTCCGTGGAGTATTTTGACACATATGACAAATGTATATTTGATGATTGGTGGAAGGTAAGACAATCTCTATTGCAACTGCCATACCTGGATCTTAATATGCCATTATAGTGATTGGAGCCTTACATGAGAAAGTCTTCAAAAAATGGAGAATAACCAAACGAAGCTCTTAGTTGTCTCATCATATAACATAGCTGTCCTAAATACACATGCACTTTGATTATGATTAATACAAACAAATTCCCCCATTGGACGGCCATACCGGTTTGTTTTGTAGGTTGTTCCAAAAGACACCACGTCTCCAAAATAACTATAATTCAATATATACTACCATCAGCCTAAAAAAGTTAGTCACACCCAAATCACTATCCACATGCATCTTGTATGAAAATGATTTATCTAATACTTTCTTCCTCCTTAAGTACTCCTGCAAGACTATAACATCATCCTTTTGAGCCTCTGATCACCTTTGCATACTTATATGGTTGTAATGATCTCCTCGAAGAAATCTCATCATTTAAAACCCACACCACTCTGGGAAACCATAAAGCAGTATGTTTGACGTGGTTGTATACGTACAGCTTCGGTTAAATTAATGATTGAAAGTCAATATGAAAGTCTGGTTGGCATTGAGAAGTTCATGGTTATGTTCGTCATTGAACCTTATCACCACCAACATTCCTCCCTCCTTTAGTACTACATCAATAGATTCCTTACAGTTGGTTTGCCTTTCCCTGCGCTCATAACATCGTTCCATTTCTATATTCTTTTTCCTTTTCATGCCCTCTTTGTAGCAACAAAAAATCGTTTGGAAGACAATGCCAACGCTGTCTTTCCTATTTCGGTTCCTTTGAATGCCATATCCTCTACTTGCTGCCTATTGATTATAGTTATAGAAAGCACAGACTCAAATTGCAACAATAATTGAATAACTACACCAAAAATTCATAGACTAAGATCTTCAACAAAGAAAGATAAGGGACACAATCTATTTATAAGCATTAAAAAAGTTTTTAAATAAAAAATAACTTAAGCATCTAATATTGAAAACAAGAACTAATTGATACATAGAAATAACTTTTTTCTTTTTGTAGATACCATAGGATGATGTAATAAAAATTAACTCATCAATGATCATGCTCATAATTGATAGCATAAAGAGTCCTCTAATACTTAAGTATTGTACTTGATAAATCATAAAATTGTTTGAATTCCTATCAAAAAGTACTATTCTATTACAAATACATAAAATACATGATACATATTCTAATAAAAAAATACAATAAAATTAAAAAACTTACTGCTACAACATCATAAGAAAATTAGTAAGATGGAGAAACAAAGAACAGAGCATCTGATTATTCTTGAAATTGTGAAAGAGATGTTTGAAGTGGGTTGGGAGACATGAGTTGAAGAGATGAGAGGGAACCAACAAAAGAAAAAAACAAATTGGAGGGAATGTTTGAGTCGTGATTGTTTTTCATTAAATGTTGGTGAAGGCTTAAGGAGCTTATTTCCGGTTATTCCTTGCTGTGCCTGGTCGGAGAGTGAAGATTTCACACTTAGGAGGTGTCAATCTTCTATTCATGCGTTCCCACAGCGTCTAATGTTCAGGCGTCTCCAAAATTTATTGCATGGCCACCACTCATCACCACCACCACCTTCCCTACTTCCACCTCACCTCCCTCTCGCCCCTGGCGACACCATTTCTTTCCGACTTTGCATTGACGTCGAGCCTAACATGGACTCCTCGACCTGGTGCCTCTATCATTATCACCGTCGATCATAATGATAGTGCCCAGAATAAAGGGGCCTTATCGGGAGGTATATGACAAACCGCTTTCCTTTCAAATGAAACGTTTTGTCGTAAGGAATCTAGAGATAAAAGTACCCACTATAATATGCATTGACAATTACTGATATTCTTTTCTTCTCCAAGTGTATACACGTTGCATGTTTTGCGACAAAAAGCTTTGAAAGAATCGACCACAATCCTTAGAGAATAAGGGAATCAAGAGATCCTTAGTCAAAGTTTGTAAACATAGCTTGGTTTTTATGAGATAATGCTTTTATTCCTCCACCGACGAACTTGAAATTGACAACATCTTTCCACCCTAAAAATCTACAATTAATATATTTTGCTGGGAAGATTATATATAATTATTTTTACAGCTATCTTTGAATTTAGAGCATATATATATAAAAACTCCACGCTTATATATTTATATTAATTCATGACTAAGAATTATATTTCGGCTTAAGAAATAGACGAAACATCTTTATATTGTCCTTTTCGTTGTTGAATTTTATTCTCAATTGATGTGTTCAACCACTTAACTTAATCTTTTCCCCTCAATATCTAATAATATATATATATCTTATTCCTTCTAGCATTTATCGTATTTTGATCAATTGAAGGACGTTCTTCTTTTCCTAGAATGGAGATAGAGATTAGGTGTATATATATATATATATATATATATATGTGTATATATATATATATATGTATATATAGTGATCGTGAACCTGGGGCAGAAAAAATTTCTTCCGTGAGCTCACATCTGGGCTGTCTGATTACAAGGACGGCCCAAATCTATTCTTCTTAAAAAAAACCTAAAATCGCCCACTGCTGCGACACCGTTTCACCGCTGCTATCGCCCAGCTGCGCTCCACCTCCACCCTGCCTCGGAGGGCCCTACCATGCTGTTGTTGCCCCCGCCCCACCGCGATCGCCCCTGCCGCGGATGCCCCTCCTCCCCTCTCCCCTCGACCTTGCTGTCCCTGCCGTGGGCCGGATGTGGCCGGCGGCAGCCATATTTGACCATGGTGGATCGCCTGCGGCCGCGTTTTTTTGTTGTAAAAATAGATTTGGGCCATCCTTCTAATCAGACGACCCAGATCAAAATTTAGTTTTTTTAAAAAAAACAATAGATTTGGGCTATCCTTGTAATCGGAAGGCCTAGATGTGAAATCGGGGTAGAAAATTTTTCTCCCCCGGGCTCACCTCAGTACCCCTTTATATATATATATATATATATATATATATATATATATATATATATATATACAATAAAGCTACTATGCGCTGCCTTATTTGGCAGCGCATAGCAGCTTATAGAATCCAGGCCATTGGATCCAGATCCAATGGCCTGGAGCACCCATCCAAACCCATCACTCCACCCCACACCCCGCCCCCTATGCGCACCATCTCCAGGCTGTTGGATCCAGATCCAACAGACTGGGCCTCATCCCACCCACCCCCACACACACACCGGGATGGCGTGCTTCCTCCTAGCCCTGCCGCGCTCTGCCTTGCGCCCTCCCGCCCTCCGACGCACCCGCTTGGTGTCCTCGACGCCTGCCGGCAGCTATAAATGGCTATTGCCCCCGCCTTAGGGCCATGCCGTCTTCTACCCCCCCACCCGTGGCCCCCCGCCCCTCCCCCTACCGCCGTCCCCTGGCCGCCGGCCCCCGGCCTGGAGATGGGGGGGGGGGGGGGGTAATATCATAATAAAAATTTTATTCACTCATGACTCATGTTTTTATTACGAAATAAATTTTAAAAAAATCAAATAATTCTGTAATAAAAACTTAACTCGGTCATAAATTAAGTCAATATTAAGAAATAAATTTAAAAAAATAAAATAATTTCGTAATAAAAATTTGACTCGATCCTGAATCGAGTCAATTTTAAGAAATAAATTTTAACAGAAGTGAGTCAAGTTTTATTACAAAATTAATTTTAAATAAATAAAATAATTTTTTAATAAAAATTTGATTCTTTCTTTATACGAGTTAATATTACGAAATAAATTTTAAAAAATAAAATAATTTCGTAATGAAAACTTGACTTGATCCCACTGAGGAAGGAGTCAATATTATAAAATAAATTAAAAATATAAAATAAGTTTGTAATAAAAACTTGGCTCTATCTGGGATCGAGTGAAGTTTTTATTACAAAATTATTTTATCTTTTTTAAAATTTATTTCGTAATATTAACTCGAGTCAACATCGATCACATGCGAGAACGAGTCAACTTTTTATTTTATGGTTTTGTATTTTTAAAAGAAATTTAAAAATCAATTTTGTAATATTGACTCGAGTAGGAGCGAGTCAAGTATTTATTTTATAATATTTTAATTTTTTAAATTATTTTTAATATTTATTTCGTAATATTAACTCATGTGCGAGTCAAATTTTTATTACGAAATTGCCATCGCCCTCTCCTCCCGCCCACCCCCGTTGTTTTTTCACATCACCGTCGGTGGTGCTGCACATGATGTCGGCACGCGGTTGTGGCGAAACAGGCGGAGAGGGGGAGGGAAACGGGGCGACAGTGGGAGACGGCGCTGGGCCGCGGGGGGGGGAGAGAGGGTGTGGCGGGAGGGGTTTAGGGGGCGGTAGGGGGCCTGGGCCAGTGGGGGGCAAGGGATGGCCGGTGTGGGGGGGGGTAGGGGGCAGGTTGTGGGTGGCGGCAGGGAGGTGATCGGCAAGCTCCGGCGTCGGCGGGGAGCGAGTCAAATTTTTATTTTATGTTATTTTATTTTAAAAATTGTTTTCATAAAATTGACTCGAGTCAGGAGCGTGTCAAGTTTTTTTTTATTATATTTTATTTTTAAAATTTATTTGGTAAATTTGACTCGAGTGAGAAGGGAGTCAAAATTTTATTACGAAATTACCATCGCTCCTTCCTTCCCAGTGTGTTTTGTTGCGCCACCGCCGGCGGTGATGCAGGTTACGCCGGCGTGGAGGTGGCCAGGGCAGTAGACGATAGGGAGGAGCTCGGTCGACTGGCAAGGTGGCGGCGGTGGTGGGGGCGAAACAGGTGGCCAGCGAGGGTGGCGGAAACGGGGTAGGGGCGGGCGGGGCCGTGGCGGGGATGGGACAAAACAGGCGGCGGGGGAGGGGAACTGGGCGGGGGTGGGGGAACACAGGGCAGGTGGGGGGGAGGGCTGCGGGCAGGGGCGAGGTGGCGGAATGGGTGGTGGTGGAGGGGGCAGGGGGAAACAAGGCAGGTGGGGGGAAGGCTGCAGGCGGGGGCGCGGCGGTGGACTGGGGGCGGGGGGAAATAGGGCAGGTGGGGGGAGGGCTGCGGGGGGCAGTGGGGGAGGGAAAATCCGTGGAGAGATTGGTGGCCGTTGGATTTCGATCCAACGGCGACCAAAACATGCGCTGCCAAACATGGCAACGCATAGCAGAATATATATATATATATATATATATATATAAGGGGCACTGAGGTGAGCCCGGGGTAGAAAATTTTTATGCCCCGAGCTTTGATATAGGCTGTCTGATACAAGGACAGCACGGATCTATTCTTTTTTTAAAAAACAAAAAAATTAAACTTTGTTTTGGGCCATCAGATTACAAGGACAACCTAGATCTATTGTTTTCAAATAAAATAAAAAAATTGGCCACTGATTCACTATGCCGGCCGTGGGCGGCTTGCCGTGGTCAGATCTGTCCATCGCCGACCACATCCGGCAGTGAGCGGCCTTGTCTAGCCTCCCACCGGCCAAATCCGGCTGCGGCCAGATTGGGCTGCGCGGCCAAAGATCCCACAGCGGCTGCGGCCGATTCACCCCTCCCCATCCCGGACGCCTCTCCTCCTTGCTCCCCCTTGACCCTGCCGTGGACATCTCCGTCCCACCGCGGCAAGGCCAATCCGGTCACGGCCGTGATTGGACGACATGGTCAAGAGGGAGCGGGGAGGAGGGCGTATGTGGCAGGGCAGGGGCATTTGCAGCGGGCGAGGGGGCATCCTCGTTGGGCAATCCATAGCAAATATTGTGGCAATATTATTTTTTAAACTTCTTTTATTATTTTAATCTAACATTGTTACCGCTTGTAGTGGCTACCTTATACTTAACTATGGTGGTCGTGGCTGTGTTTCCACCGATATAGTCATGACAAAATATTACTGTGGCAAAATCCGTTTTTTCTATTGGTGTATCACGTATTTGCCACGGTATTACCGTGGTTTTTTTAAAAAATTTAAATTTCAGCTACTGCCACCGCTTGTAGTGGCTATCCCGTGGTAATATTTTGTAACAGTTTAGTAGTGACAAAGTGATGGCTAATTTATCATAGTATTCGTGGCAAAATTTTGTGTGACTAAAGCTTATTTTTCTACGAGGGAGACACTTTGAGTCAACTCCCTCGCTAGCAATTTAACAAGTGTGCAAACCACTAATTAAGGTCGGGGTAAATAAGTAAGACATGCATGATATTATTAATGTGCACAAAAACTAGCAATGGGCCCTATTTAACTAGCAACATTATCAATCATCTCGTATATTCAAATGTTATAAGAGTATTATAATTACAGAAAAAACAGGATTTTGACTTTTTTATTTGCTGACCACAAGAATTTGTGTACGAAAATATTTGAGAATTATATTTAGCCCTTCTTGGTTTCTATGATAGCTACACATACTAAAGGCTGAGCGATGATACACAACTAGAAAACGATGCGTGGTAAAAAGCAATTATTCCCTTTGGCCCATCCCCACTCATGAGGAAGTTAAAATAAAAACTTAAGCATACCAATGTTGCATAGATATGTCAATTGGTCCCAGATTTGATTTCATATCTCATATGCTTTCAACCATGCTTTTTTTAAAAAAAAGAATAAACCCCTTGTGATCATATGATCTTTGTATTAATAGATGCTGGTCGAATTAACTTAATTAATCTACTCAAATGTTTGTACAAAAAGCCAATCATATTGCATGCATGCTACTTGTAATTGTTTGCTAGCTAGTCATACTGTTGTTAAGTATTATTCTTTTGCTAGAACATTGTACACCTCGATTTTCCGAGAAAAAATATAGAAAATATTTAATCGAGGTTGCATTTAGCTAAAAAATAGAAAAATAATTAAAATAAATAAATAAACTAGGACCAAATGGGGCACAACACATCACTTCTATCCACCCCTACCCGGCTCTCCTTCCATAACTTAGTGGTGTACAAACATGATACTACACTACCATCCTTTCTATCTTTTGGGCTTGGTGTTCTATATATACTTGCACCTTAGCAACAATGATCTCGTGTTCCTACCAAGGAGCAACATTCTTATCGAGAGGCAAGCTTGCATAGCTAGCTTCCACTCTTTTCTATACGTTCTGTTTATATATAAACAGCTCGTAATTGCAGCACAATGCCAAGGTACAGAGAGCCATATAGCCTTGGGAGGACCATTGGAGATGTGGTTGATGACTTCAACCCAACAGTGGACTTGAACGTCAGCTTTGAGTCCGGCAGGTATGTCTTCAGTGGGCAAGAGCTTAGGCCAACTGTTGTTGCTGCACCACCTCGTGTGGAGATTAGAGGGGATGATATGAGGAATGCTTATACCTTGGTGAGCAGAAACCACAGTTGCTCCATCCACTCCTTTCAACATCTCATTTACTTTCTGTGTGTTAGCTATCACGTTATATACTTACTATATATATTTGTAGGTGTTTATATATAGTTGTATCTGTATATGCTATATATACAAGTTTCATAATTTTCATCGTGCTCAAATGAGCTTGTTTTGTGTATGCTATATGTAGATCATGGTAGCTCCAGATGTGCCGGGCCCAAACAATCCTTACTTGGAGGAACACATTCCCTGGTCAGTATAGACTTTAATTATCTGCAAAACCCTAATCATATCAGCTTTTTCTGTAAACCTTCCCTGCATTTATATATCAAGTTTCTTCTTTCATACATTTAGTTTCCTTCTTTTTATTCATCGCTGCAGGCTTGTCACCGATATCCCTGGGACAACTGCTGTTTTATTTGGTAAGGATCATCTCAGTTAGGGCAAGCCTGATGCGATTTTACCCTAAATATTAAAAGAGATAGTTTAATTTGTACTTTTGGAATCATGCTGATTTATTTACTTTATCACAATCACACATAGAATGCTATAATATTTTGGCCTAGAAAATGAAATAAGACAAAATAAATTAGGGTATAAATTACACTAATATATAAATACATCCACCACCTTGTGTACTTGTGATCTCTTATCTGGGGAAAAAATTATATATCATAGCACATACATACCTCCATGGCATAGTCTTGTGTGTTAGGACATAACTAATTTTTTCATTGATAAGGAAAAAAATTAGTGAAGTTGAGCATATATAGGCCACTTCCCCCAATCACTTAAATATAAACTTAGGACATTTATAATTGATGTAAATCATTTATTTGTTAATTTTAAGTGTAAAAAAAGTACCATATATTAATTTTATATAACTTTTTATTTGCATAACTAAAAATTGGTGGCGTAGATTCATCTCCAAGTCAATTTTACTCTATGAAATGCTCATTCCAGTTGGAGTTTCGAGTTTTTAAATTATGATTACGAGTAACCGACCATTCTTCTTTTATATATATATATAATCTGAAAGGTAGAGGAGTTGATCGTGAAACATTGAAACTCATGTTGATCTACAATTGCCGACCCGCCCCGCGTTTGAAACTTCTTCACTATTGACCTGCATACTGTTCACACACTACCCATCATATATCCCCGTTATTTTTTATCTACACCATATAATTTACATACAATATGATCTTTGATAAGAAATTAAATCATAATAAGAGCGTTAATTGACCACGATTTAAGCATTAAGGTAATAATAATCTACTGAAACATCATAATCACCATTTTTTAAATAATTGATATTGGAGATATTATTTTTTCCACTTCTCTATTTTAATTGGTCAATAAGATTTCTCATCTTCTTTGGGAAACAAATCTACTCTTATATTAATAAAAAATGGATCTAAAATTGTTCTTTGAGGAAAAGTATAGTAGTTTAGTTGATCAAAATATTACAAAAAATAAAATTATTATAGTTTGTTTTCTTATTTAATTAAAGTATATCTTCAAAACTAGAATCTATCTCAAAGATATTTATTAAATAATTATAATATATCTTATTATTCACTAAGAATTCTTTATTAAATTAGACTCTATCTTAACCGTCCATGGCGCGACATCTTATCTAGTAATTATAATAAGACCAAGTTACAATTACAAATACTCTTATGATCAGTAATTGTGCAGTATTACGCAATTACAAAACTCTAATCCATTTCATGTAGCCTAGACCAAGTTGATTATGGTTTTCATGGCAACCATGCGTGACGATATTTAAACAAAATATTCAATTCAACCAGACAAAGTAATCAAGATTATATTGAAAGAAAACTTTTAGTCACACCTCCACAATAAATTAAATATGTATAAATGGTTATTTTTAACTTTCCTCACAATTTTACTATTTTTTTAAAAAAATATTAATTATGAAGCCTTAATTATCTTAGAAGTGGACATAAAATTAATTTTAAAAAAAGATTATATATGGAAGCTTGTTGAAACCATAGAAGGCGCAACTAATTTCGGCAAAGGAGTGAGAGTTTGTGAATCCGTGAAGGCAAATTGTGAAGAGATAAGTGATTGTAATTTGTAAAGACCAAACCTTTCTTTGTCTTTCGGCCATGACTTTAAAGAAGAAAATTTCTCAATCTCTTAAGACCTGCGGTTGCCAAGCTTCTTCTTCTTTAGTTTTAAACGGGGTGCAACTTTTCATGTAACCATGCTTGGATATGTTATAAGGTATAATCCTTTATCCCAACCAAGTTAGTTTTAATAAGAGAGTTGGTGACTTTAATTACTAAGGGGGGTTAGCGAAACTGATAATTAGTGCCTTGAATTTGAACTGTAAATCTATATTAACGGGATAGAAAGATTAATTTTTTAACTGCGAATCTTATTCACATAATTTTCATATGTTTTACAATCCAACACTCTAGCCAAAAACACTATAAACCCGTTAATAAGATTACGTAGTTCCCACTTATGTAAATTTGATTAAGAGGCTTGTGAGCCTAAAGAATAAAAGATATCTATACTAGATTTACAACTTAAATTCAATAGCAGGAGTAATTTGATTCACAAGAGATTAACAGTGAAATACTATTTATGTTGTGACAAAAATACCTGAAGCGATTCTAATATTCAGATCTTGCAAAAACAAAACACATAAAATAGGTGATTTTGGGAGAAACATAATATTCTGTTTTAGTATTTATTTTGGTAATGAAATTATTTTTTCCGTATCCACGTGAAATTGGATAGTACCGGGTTATTATTGATATATGTATTACGTCTGTTTACCTTGTTCGTTGGATTGATAAGAATTCTTTTGGATCAAGGTATCATTGATTATGATACATTCATTAACTTCACACATAAGGATCTAACCTCTCACATTTCAACATGTATATGAATCGTTTTGTCGTAAGGAATCTAGAGATAAGTACCCACATAATATGCATTGACAATTACTGATATTCTTTTCTTCTCCAAGTGTATACAAGTTTCATGTTTAGCGACAAAAAGCTTTGAGGGAATCGACCACAATCCTCAGAGAATCAGGGAATCAAAGAGATCCTTAGTCAAAGTTTGTAAACATAGCTTGGTTCTTATGAGATAATGCTTTTATTCCTCCACCGACGAACTTGAAATTGACAACATCTTTCCACCCTAAAAATCTACAATTAATATATTTTGCTGGGAAGATTATATATGATTTTTTTTACAGCTTTCTTTGAATTTAGAGCATATATAAAAACTCCAAGCTTATATATTTATTTTTATTCATGACTAAGAATGATATTTCGGCATAAGAAATAGACGAAACATCTTCATATCGTCCTTTTCATTGTTGAATTTCATTCTCAATTGATGTGGTCAACCACTTAACTTAATCTTTTCCCCTCAACACCTATATATATATATATATATATCTTATTCCTTCTAGCATTTATCGTATTTTGATCAATTGAAACGTTCTTCTTTGCCTAGAATGGAGATAGAGAGTAGGTGTATGTAAGTATATATATATATATATATATATATATATATATATAGTGATCGTGAACCCGGGGCAAAAAAAATTTTCTACCCCGAGCTCACATCTGAGCTGTCTGATTATAAGGATGGCCTAAATCTATTCTTCTTAAAAAAAACTAAATTCTTCCACTGCCAGCGACGCCATTTCGCCGCCGCCGCCACCTGGCTGCGCTCCACCTCGACCCCGCCTCGGAGGGCCCTGCCATGCTGTTGTCCCCCCTGCCCCATTCATGGTCACCCCTCTCCCCTGCAGCGGATGCCCCTCCTCCCCTCTCCCCTCGACCCTGCTGTCCCTGCCGTGGGCCGGATGTGGCCGGCGGCAGCCATATTGGACCATGGTGGGTCGCCCGCGGCCGTGTTTTTTTTGTTGTTGTAAAAATAGAAAATTATTTTTCCCCCGGGCTCACCTCATTACCCCTTATATATATATATATATATATATATATATATATATATATATATACAATAAAGCTACTATGCGCTGCCTTGTTTTGCAGCGCATAGGCAGCTTATAGAATCCAGGCCGTTGGATCCAGATCCAACGGCCTCGAGCACCCATCCAAACCCATCCCACCACCCCACCCCCGCTCCCCTATGCACACCATCTCTAGGCCGTTGGATCCAGATCCAACGGACTGGAGCACTCATCCCCCCTTCCTACCGGCCCTTCCGCGCGCGCCCTCTTGCCCTGCCGCATTCTGCCTGGCACCCTCCCGCCCTCCGCCCTCCGGTTCTCCCTCCTGGCACCCTCGACGCTCGCCGGCAGCTATAAATGGCTGCTGCCCCCACCTTAGGGCCACGCCGTCTCCTACTCCCCCCACCCGCCGCCCCCTGCCCTCCCGCTCCTCCCCCTGCCCTGCCGGCCCCTGCCCCTCCCCCGCCCCCGGCCTGCCGCCAATAACATTTGAATATCAAGTACTGCAAGTATGAGATGATTGATAATGTTGCTAGTTAAATAGGGTTCATTGTCTAGTTTTTGTGCACATTAATAATATCATGCAGGTCTTATTTATTTACCCCGACCTTTATTAGTGGTTTGCACCCTAGTTAAATTGCTATCGAGGGGAGTTGACTGAAAGTGTCTCCCTCGTAGAAAAATAAGCATTAGTCACACAAAATTTTGCCACGAATACTACCGTGACAAATTAGCCATCACTTTGTCACTACTAAACTGTTTCAAAATATTACCACGGGACAGCCACTACAAGCGGTGGCAGTAGCTGAAATTTAAATTAAAAAAAACCATGGTAATACCGTGGCAAATATGTGATACACCAATAGAAAAACCGGATTTTTCCACAGTAATATTTTGTCATGGCTATATCGGCGGAAACACAGCCACGACCACCATAGTTATGTATAAGGTAGCCACTACAAGCGGTAACAATGTTAGATAAAAATAATAAAAGAAGTTTAAAAAATAATATTGCCACAATATTTGCTATGGATTGCCCAACGACGGTAAATTTTAAAGAAATTATTTTAAATTGGTGCATACCATTAAATGGGCCACGTGCACTCTCACCCAACTCCGCTCCGCCCTACCGACCACCAATCTCCCCTCTACTATCCTTCGGCCACTATCGCTTTACCGAGTCCTCCCTATGTCGCCACCCGACCACCTCTCCGCCCCACCGCGGCCTCTCTGCTCCACCCACCTTGGGCTGCCACCGCCCGCTGCGTCATCCCCGTGTGGCCGCCCAACCACCTTCCAGTGCCATTGCAGCTGCCAGCTTCGCATCTCCCTGCTGGTCATTGGCTTCCCTTTCGCCCGCCTCCAGCCACAACCGCCCCCGCCACATCATCACAATGTGGCCACCTCCATTGTGCCCACCACCATACCCAACACTGCCCGCACCGGCACCACCACTCCTGCCTGTTGGCCTCTCTACAAGTTATATTTTATTTTTAATATTTTTTGTTTTGCCACGGGAATAACCACAGCTTAACCGTGTTAAATGTTTGCCACAGGATAACCACGGCTCTACCTTGGTTAAATCTTGCCACAGGATTACCACGAGCAAAATGTGGTTACGTGTTTGCCACAGTTAACAGTGCCTAGTTCAGTTTGATGGCCGCAAGTGTCACGATGGCCAACTGTGGAAATTTCATGTGCCAACTTTTACTTTGCCTCGGGAAAAAGGCGACGTGGCCAATTTTTTACTAGTGTCTATGAGCCAACTTAAAGTCATTTATATTATTATAAAGAGTCGGGCAATATAATGGATAATTATATATGGTATGAAAATCAACCTAATACAATACATAATTTTAAACTTCCTTTTCCGCTCCAAAAAGGCCTCAATTCAATTCAATTTTATGTCTTCCTAATTCAAATTCCATGAATAACTCTCCGTTGATAGATTTTGTAATTGACTTTCCAAGTCTTCTTAAGTCTCTCCTAAGTCAAGAAAATTTTTTTAAAAAAAATATTGTTTTCTTTTTAGTTTATTTAAATGAACAATTTAAAATAATATAAATCATATATTTATTTGTTTCAAATCTCAAAGAGAAAATGTCTTATAATTTGATACATCTTTCTTCTTTTTGGATTGAAAAATTATTATAAATGATTTCGAGCCTACTCCACTCCATAATCTATTGAATTGAGACCAAATCTTGTATTTTTAAACTATGGTATAGAATTGGATAATGGGCTAGGCTAGATTTGACATAGATGAAGTAAATAGGCGAAATATATGAATTTTGTGGTCGAATATTTTTAAAGTAGGTAGATTGTCATATCCTTCAAATTTAGCCTTACATTTAATGTCTTCTCGAGTAAGATCTGATATACTAGTAATGATGCACTTAGGATTTTCAACTCAGATTAACTCTTTTGAGGAGAGACAGATCATTACAATATTTTTAATTTACTAAATAAAAACTATATGAAATTAGTCTATACTATTTTTTTACACTTGAAATTCATAAATATATGATTTAAATTACTTTAAAATGTCAATTTAGTTAAATTAAAAGAAAAAAACATGTTTTAATAGTTTTTATTACTTGACTTGAAAAGTTACAATCAATCCAATCATTCATGCAATTTAACTCAAAAAGGCATACAGTAGAATGTCATAATTTAAAAACTCAACTCTGCATGCCATGGAGTAGAGTTAACTTCAAGCCGACTCAAGGACTTTTTTATTATATTTTAAATTATGTAAATAAAAAATTATATGAAATTAGTATATATTGTTCTTTTCATATTTAAAATTGATAAGTACATTACTTACATTATTTGACAATATTGATATAGCTTTTGTAAGAGAAAAATAATATGTTCTCATAATTTTTATAACATTATTCGAAGAGTCAATAACTAAATCAGTCGCTATGGAGTCATCCATAAGTTGACTTGGTAAGTCACGGAGTTGAGTCAACTAAGAGAGTTTCAGAGTAAAAAAAAGATTTAAAACTATAAAGTAGAGTTGGTTTGATTCAAAATAATAGTTTAAAAAGAATAATTAGAGCAGCCCAATTCTAAATAGATACCGCGATTATATAATACTCCTTTAATTTCACTTTTGATGTTTGTAGATGCTACCTTTTTTTAGAAGCAGATATCAACATATGATCCAGGTGAAATTTGCTTACACACAAATAGGTGGAAGAAAAATTTTGCCATGGGCCAAATTGGCAACACATGATGACTACATATGGGTACAGTATTAGTGAGCCTGGGGTAGAAGAAATTTTCTACCCCGAGCTTGATCTGGGCCGTCCAATTATCAGGATGGCCTGGATCTATTGTTTTTCACAACAACAAAATTTAAACTCCCCCAATGACGTCGGAGGCCCGCCGCCGACACCCCTGCTCTACCCCGCCCCTCCTCTACAACACTCCTCCCCTCCCTCACGGCAGGACGGCAGGGTCGAGGGGGAGCAGGTAGGAGGGACATCCACGATAAGGCAGGGGTGTCCGTGGTGAGGGAGGGGAGGAGAGGGGTAGAGGAGAGGCGGGGTCGAGTTGGAGAGGGGAGGGGAGCTGCTGCGGCGGGGCGGGGGCATCCGCGGCCAGGGAGGAGGGGATTAGGACGGCGAGGTTGAGGGGGAACGGGGATGATCCCCCCTCCCCCGCCGCGAATGCCCCCGCCCTGCAGCAGACGCCCTCCTCCCCGCTCCCCCTTGACCCCGCCGTCCCATCACGGCCGTGACCGGATTGGCCCTACCACGGTGGGACGGAGACGTCCATGGCAGGGTCGAGGGGGAGCAGGGAGGAGGGCATCTGTGGCCGCTGTGGGATCTTTGGACGGTGTCAAGCTAGACAAAGCCGCCTACTGCCGGATGTGGTCAGCGGCAGACAGATCTGGGCGCGGCAGGCCACCCACAGCCGGCATAGTGAATTTGCGTCCGTTTTTTTATTTGAAAGCAATAGATCTAGGTTGTCCTTGTAATCGGATGGCCCAAAACAAAGTTTAGTTTTTTTGTTATTTTAAAAAAAGAATAGATCTGGGTTGTCCTTGTATTGGACAGGCTATATAAAAGCTCGGCGCATAAAAATTTTCTGCCGCGGGCTCACCTCAGCACACCTTATATATATATATATATATATATATATATATATATATATAAGGGGCGCTGAGGTGAACCCGGGGTAGAAAAAATTTTCTACCCTGATCTCACATTTGGGCCTTCCGATTACAAGGATAGCCCAAATCTGTTATTTTTTATTAAAAAAACTAAATTTTGATCTGGGCCGTCTGATTAGAAGGATGGCCAAGATCTATTTTTACAACAACAAAAAAAAACACGGCTGCGGGCAACCCACTACGGTCTAATTTGGCTGCCGCAAGATACATCTTGCCCGTAGCGAGGACAGCAGGCTCAAGGGGAGAGGGGAGGACTGGGGCGACCACGGATGGGGCGGGGATGATCGCAGTGGGGCGGGGGCGACAACAGCATGGTAGGGCCCTCCGAGGCGGGGTGGAGGTGGAGCACGGCCGGGTGGTGGCGGCGGCGAAACGGCATCGCCGACAGTGGGAGATTTTTTTTTTTTTGTAGAACAGATTTAGGCCGTCCTTGTAATCAGACAGCCCAAATAGGAGCTCAGGGTAGCAAATTTTTTTGCCCCAGGCTCACAATCACTATATATATATATATATACACACACACACACCTAATCTCTATCTCCATTCTAGGCAAAGAAGAACGTCCTTCAATTGATCAAAATACCATAAATGCTAGAAGGAATAAGATATATATATTTTAGGTACTGAGGAGAAAAGATTAGTTAAGTGGTTGAACACATCAATTGAGAATGAAATTCAACAACGAAAAGGACAATATAAAGATGTTTCCGCTATTTCTTAAGCCGAAATATCATTCTTAGTCATGAATTAATATAAATATATAAACTTGGAGTTTTTATATATGCTCTAAATTCAAAGAAAGCTGTAAAAAAATTATATATAATCTTCCCAGCAAAATATATTAATTGTAGATTTTTAAGGTGGAAAGATGTTGTCAATTTCTAGTTCGTCGTTGGAGGAATAAGAGCATTATCTCATAAGAACCAAGCTATGTTTACAAACTTTGACTAAGGATCTCTTTGATTCCCTGATTCTCTGAGGATTGTGGTCGATTCCCTCAAAGCTTTTTGTCGCTAAACATGAAACTTGTATACACTTGGAGAAGAAAAGAATATCAGTAATTGTCAATGCATATTATAGTGGGTACTCTTATCTCTAGATTCCTTGCGACCCAACGTTTTATTTGAAAGTTGACGACCAAGTTTACCTCCCGATAAGGCCCCTTTCTTCTGGGCACTATCATTATGATCGACGGTGATAATGATAGAGGAACCAGATCTTGGCCGTCAAGTTGACGACCAAGTTTTATTCCCCATGCCTGCCTCGGAGCTTGTACTTGAGCAGGCGGTGAAAGTGGCCGTCCACGGCGACGTCGGACGTCGGGATGCTTGAGGCGGCGACTGGTTGGGCGCCGGCGAGGGCCAACTTGTGGAGGACTTGGATGGTGAAGGACTGCTGCAACGGGTGGCGGCGTGGTTTGTGTATCAAGGCCTTACTGCATGTGAGGTCGAGGAGTCCATGTTAGGCTCGACGTCAATGGTGTTGGAGCCCATGCAAAGTCGGAAAGAAATGGTGTCGCCAGTGGCGAGAGGGAGGTGAGGTGGAAGTAGGGAAGGTGGTGGTGGTTAGGGGTGCTAATTGAGCGAGCGAGCCGAGCTGAACATGTGCTCGAACTCGGCTCGAATAGTTCGAAACTCGTTCGAACTCGACTCGAGATCGAACGAGTTTTGGACATACATGCTCGAGTTCGACTCGAATACTTTTTATGTGTTCGAGCTCGACTCGAGCTCGAATATACTTAAACTGTTTAATTTTTGTGAGCTCGTTCGCCAGCTCGTTCGTTAGCTCGAAATCAGCTCGATTAAAAGTCAAAAGTACCTCACTTTAAAAAAAAAGTGAGGCCATTGTGGTTTGAACCCACAACCTTGAAGTCATCAAGGTGAATACTTGCCATCTCAACTATCTTGCTTCTTTGTTATTATATTTATATATATATATAAATAAAATATAATATAAAGACTATATTATTATATTATTTTGTCGAGTCGAGTTCGAGTCGAACTACGAGTCGAGTTCGAGTCGAGTTCGAGTTACAACCGAGTCGAGTCGAGTCGAACACAACCTTGCTCAAGCTCGGCTCGTAAGATTCGAGTTCGAGTCGAGTTCGAGTCGAGCATTTAAATGTCGAGTTTCGAGTCGAGTCAAGCCGAGCCGAACGCTAAATGCTCACGAGCTGGCTCGCTCAATTAGCAACCCTAGTGGTGGTGATGAGTGGTGGCCATGCAATAAATTTTGGAGACGCCGTGGGAACGCATGAATAGAAGATTGACACCTCCCAAGTGTGATATCTTCACTCTCCGACCAGGCACAGCAATGTATAATGTGCATTTGCCACATGTGTCAAAATACTCCACGTAGGTTAGGGCATATATAACTTGGGATGTCAATCTTCTATTCATGAGTTCCCCTAATGTTCAGGTGTCTCCAAACTTTATTGTTGTTGATATCTTCTTCTTCCTTTCTTCTACTCTTTGTTGCTCTTTGTGATGAATTAGAGCTTGATGCTTCCAAGAAGATTATATATAGGCCCGAAGGCATTACTCTTTATTGGAGACGTCGACACCATTTTCACTATTTAGTAGATGCAAATAATTATATATATATATGGATTCCCTATTATAAAATAATTAATGGAGAAATTCTAATTTTCTATCATGGATTTTTTTATAAACAAAATCATTAACCAGTAGCTGTCAAAGATGTGAAAGTGACCACTTACATGCATGTTGAAATTAACCTCTCTTACATACATGTTAAAATGGGAGAGTTTAGTTCCCTTATGGGTGAAGTTAATGAATGTATCATAATCAATGATGCCTTGATCCAAAAGAATTCCTCTAAATCCAACGAACAAAGTAAACAGACGTAATACATATATTAATAATAACATGGTACTATCCGATTTCACGTGGATACGGAAAAAATAATTTCATTACCAAAATAAATACTAAAAGAGAACATCATGTTTCTCCCAAAATCACCTATTTTATGTGTTTTGTTTTTGCAAGATCTGAATATTAGAATCGCTTCTGGTATTTTTGTCACAACATATATAGTATTTCACTGTTAATCTTTTGTGAATCAAATTACTCCTGCTATTGAATTTAAGTTGTAAATCTAGTATAGATATCTTTTATCTTTTATTCTTTAGGCTCACAAGCCTCTTAATCAAATTTACATAAGTGGGAACTAGGTAATCTTATTAATGGGTTTATAGTGTTTTTGGCAAGAGTGTTGGATTGTAAAACGTATGAAAATTATGTGAATAAGATTCGCAGTTAAAAAATTAATCTTACTATCCCGTTAATATAGATTTACAGTTCAAATTCAAGGCCCGTTAGTAATTAAACTCACCAACTCTCTTATAAAACTAACTTGGTTGGGATAAAGGATTATACCTTGTAATATATCTAAGCATTGTTACATAAAAAGTACTATTTGGATCCAATATTTAACTCAGAACAAGAATGTTGCACACCATTTAACACTAAAGAAGAATAATCTTGGCAACCGCAGGTCTTAAGAGATTGAGAAATTTTCTTCTTTAAAGTCATGGGCGAAACACAAAGAAAGGTTTGGTCTTTACAAATTACAATCACTTATCTCAATCACAAACTCGTCACTCCTTTGCCCAAATTAGTTGCGCCTTCTATGGTTTCAACAAGCTTCCATATATAATCTTTTTTAAAATTAATTTTATGTCCACTTCTTAGATAATTAAGGCTTCATAATTAATAATTTTTTTGAAAAAAATAGTAAAATTGTGAGGAAATTGGAAAATTACCATTTATACATATTTAATTTATTATGGAGGTGTGACTAAAAGTTTTCTTTCAATATAATCTTGATTACTTTGTCTGGTTGAATTGAATATTTTGTTTTAATATCGTCATGCATGGTTGCCATGAAAACCATAATCAACTTGGTCTAGGCTACATGAAATGGATTAGACATTTGTAATTGTGTAATAGTGCACAATTACTGATCATAAGAGTTTTTGTAATTGTAACTTGGTCTTATTATAATTACTAGGTAAGATGTCGCGCCATGGACGGTTAAGATAGACTCTAGTTTAATAGATAATTCTCAGTGAATAATAAGATATATTATAATTATTTAATAAATATCTTTGAGATAGATTCCAGTTTTGAAGATATACTTTAATTAAATAAGAAAACAAACTATAATAATTTGATTTTTGTAATATTTTGATCAACTAAACTCCTCTACTTTTTCTCGAAGAACAATTTTAGATACCTTTTTTATTAATGTAAGAGTAGATTTGTTTCCCAAGGAAGATGAGATATCTTATTGACCAATTAAAATAGAGAAGTGGAAAAAATGATATCTCCAATATCAATTATTTTAAAAATGGTGATTGATTAATTATATAATTAACAGGGTGATTATGATCTTTCAGTTTATTATTATTACCTTAATGCTTAAATCGTGGTCAATTAAGTCTCTTATTATGATTTAATTTCTTATCAAAGATCATATTGTATGTAAATTATATGGTGTAGATAAAAAATAACGGGGATATAAGATGGGTAGTGTGTGAACAGTATGCAGGTCAATAGTGAAGAAGTTTCAAACGCGGCGGCAGGTTGGCAATTGCAGATCAACATGAGTATCAATGTTTCACGATCAACTCCTCTACCTTTCAGATTATATATATATAAAAGAAGAATAGTCGGTTACTCGTAATCATAATTTAAAAACTCAAAACTACAATTCAACTGAGCATTTCATAGAGTGAAATTGACTTGGAGATGAATCTAAGCCACCAATTTTTAGTTATGTAAATAAAAAGTTATATAAATTTAATATATGGTACTTTTTTGACACTTAAAATTGACAAATAAATGATTTACATTAATTATAAATGTCCTAAGTTTATATTTAAGTGATTGGGGAAGTGGCCTATATATGCTCAACTTCACTAATTTTTTCCTTATCAATGACAAAATTGGTTATGTCCTAACACACAAGACTATGCCATGGAGGTATGTATGTGCTATGATATATAATTTTTTCCCCAGATAAGAGATCACAAGTACACAAGGTGGTGGATGCATTTATATACTAGTGTAAGTTACAGCCTAATTTATTTTGTCTTATTTCATTTTCTAGGCCATAATATTGAAGCATTCTATGTATGATAGTGATAAAGTAAATAAATCAGCATGATTCCAAAACTACAAATTAAACTAGCTCTTTTAATATTTAGGGTAAAATCGCATCAGGCTTGCCCTAGCTGAGATGATCCTTACCAAATGAAACAGCAGTTGTACCAGGGATATCGGTGACAAGCGTGCAGCGATGAATAAAAAGAAGGAAACTAAGTGTATGAAAGACGAAAGTTGACATATAAATGCAGGGAAGGTTTGCAGAAAAAGCTGATATGATTAGGGTTTTGCAGATAATTAAAGTCTATACTGACCAGTGAATGTGTTCCTCCAAGTAAGGATTGTTTGGACCCGGCACATCTGGAGCTACCATGATCTACATACAGCATACACAAAACAAGCTCATTTAAGCACGATGAGAAATATGAAAGTGGTATATATAGCATATACAGATACGACTATATATAAACACCTACATATATATATAGTAAGTATATAACGTGATAGCGAAAACACAGAAAGTAAATGAGATGTTGAAAGGAGTGCATGGTGCAACTGTGGTTGCTGCTCACCGAGGTATAAGCATTCCTCATATCATCCCCTCCAATCTCCACACGAGGTGGTGCGGCAGCAACAGTTGGCCTAAGCTCTTCCCCACTGAAGACATACCTGCCGGACTCAAAGCTAACGTTCAAGTCCATTGTTGGGTTGAAGTCATCAACCACATCCCCAATGGTCCTCCCAAGGCTATATGGCTCTCTGTACCTTGGCATTGCGCTGCAATTACGGGCTGTTTATATATAAACAGAACGTATAGAAAAGAGTGGAAGCTAGCTATGCAAGCTTGCCTCTCTATAAGAATGTTGCTCCTTGGTAGGAACATGAGACCATTGTTGCTAAGGTGCAAGTATATATAGAACACCAAGCCCAAAAGATTGAAAGGATGGTAGTGTGATATCTTGTTTGTACACCACTAGGTTATGGAAGGAGAGGCCGGGTAGGGGTGGATAGAAGTGATGTGTTGTGCCCCATTTGGTCCTAGTTTATTTATTTATTTTAATTATTTTTTTATTTTTTAGCTAAATGCAACCTTGATTAAATATTTTCTTTATTTTACTCGGAAAATCGGGGTGTACAATGTTCTAGCAAAAGAATAATACTTAAACAACACAAGCATATGTATGACTAGCTAGCAAACAATTACAAGTAGCATGCAAGCAATATGATTGGCTTTTTGTACAAACATTTGAGTAGATTAATTAAGTTAATTCGACCAGCATCTATTAATACAAAGATCATATGATCACAAGGGTTTTATTCTTTTTTAAAAAAAAAGCATGGTTGAAAGAATATGAGATATGAATACAAATCTGGGACCAATTGACATATCTATGCAACATTGGTATGCTTAAGGTTTTGTTTTAACTTCCTCGTGAGTGGGGATGGGCCAAAGGGAATAATTGCTTTTTACCACGCATCGTTTTCAAGTTGTGTATCACGCTGAGCCTTTAGTACGTGTAGCTATCATAGAAGCCAAGAAGGGCCAAATATAATTCTCAAATATTTTCGTACACAAGTTCTTGTGGTCAGCAAACAAAAAAAGTCAAAATCCTGTTTTTTTATAATTATAATACTCTAATAACATTTGAATATCAAGTACTGCAAGTATGAGATGATTGATAATGTTGCTAGTGTATAGGATGGCTATTTTTACTTGTCGCTAAGCTGCAAAAATAGGGATGAGAGTTAACATTGCAAAGGAGAAATTTTGGTAGATAAGCGCTTTTTTTTCTTAATTCACTATTTTTAATCTTTGAAGATTGGCTTACTGTTTTGTAGTAATAAATACCACCCATACCATCCACAGTTTGATATTGCAGAGCCATTTTCCTGCTTGGAATCGATCATAAAACCTCGATTGCAGACTCTAGAAAATGTGGAAATATTATATGGACTTTCAGAGGCTAAGAACTTCGATGATTTTGATTTGGGTGATTAACATTTGGATCTTTGCATTCACGAACTCAAATTGGTAAGGATTTTCATAAGCAATGCAAGGAGTTTGGAGGAATCACTAAAGTGGGGAAGATGAGCAATTACAGTAGACAAATGCCAAGTGAAGAAGTGCTATTTTTAATTCATAGAAAGCCATTATTCAATAGATGGAGCCTAGCTCGAGTAAGCTTAGCCTGAGTTG
>JAURVB010006408.1:0-14122 GCA_033002965.1 Piper betle | reverse complement strand
GTGTAACAAACAATCAAAATAGCCAAAACAAATATTCTCTTGGCGAGCATGTGTGTATGTGTGTGTAAGGTAGGTCGCTGCTCCTCCGTCCAAGCTAGTGTATCTAGTATTTAATCATCACCTTCCTGAAGAGGTTGTTGTTGGACCAATGGTTTAGCCATTCCAATTTTATCTGAACTAAATTGATTAATTAATTCGTCAATTGAGTCTGAATCTTCATTTATGACTTTTATGGATTCCGTTATTTTTAAAGATCCTAAATGTTTAGCTAATTTTTCTAATAATTCATCATTTAATGGTATACTAGTATTAAAACCTTTATTAGATAATATAGGTGGTTTTATCAATTGAGGTTTAATCTTTTCACCATTTACACCTATCTTCTCTTTTCATTTATCTTCGGGTAACCATTTATCTTCAAGTTGAGATAGGTGAGAAACTATAGTTTGTAAATGTAGATGGGTATGATTATTTTGTTTAATAATAATGGCAGTATCCTCACTTATTACTTTCTTTGGATCAATTTTTACAATGGAAGTAGCTTCAATATTACTGTATAGAATATTGCCAACAGGAGGGTGCTTATTTGTAACCGTCTTTCCATCACAGGTATCCCAACTCCTTGTTTCTTTAGAAACTTGGATCTTCGAATAAAGTTCATCTTGGAACCATGTTACATATGATATCTCAAATCCAATTGAACTCAAATGGTTATAATATAATTCTTTATATACTTCTAGTTGTTCTGTAGAAAATGTTTTGGAATACTAGTTTCTAAATTTATTATGTTTTTCTAACAAGAACTCCTTAGAACATTTTTCTCTATTAGGAATAAATTGGTAGGTGTTAATTTTGAACTCCATCTTAGAAAATGAAGGCTCATCTGTGTAAATGCCATGTCGAGATCTAATGGTCAGATAAGAAAATTCCTTTTACACTGGATGAAGAAGATGGTTCTGAGGATTGGGATTTATAGACACTTAGACTTCCGAAGAAGATTTCAATGTCCCCATCTTTAGTTTCTATTATTTTTTATGCATTTCTACTTAATACTTGGGGAGGGACAATCCTGTCTAACTTCTAGGATTGTGGTAATTTTATCTAAGACCAAGTAATAGTATTAGGGACAGAAATATTAGCTTTATTAAAATCTACTTGGAATAATGTAGTTTTTCCTTTAGTGAATATGATCTTGGAATTTGGACACATGGTAGCCATGATTTTGAAGCACACCCGGTAGACCACACTGACGCTCATTGCTCCATTTAGCATATCATGCCCTTGAGTCTGAAGATTCAAGGAGAGGGCTTCTTTGATATGTAGATCATGAAGACTAATGGAAAATTTGGGAAAACAATTAAATCAAACTGGGCCGATAAATAAATTGGATTCTATTATTTCTAGTAAAGAGTTTTGGAATTTATTATGTCTTTTATCTCTTAAGCACATTAATATAAAAGTATTTAATCCTTCTCAAGTTAAAGGCTTAACTGCAATTTGAAATAATCCCAGATGGATATAGTTAAACTCTTGTTTTAATTCCTCTATTATTTAACTACTTAATAAAGACATAGACTCTATAATATTACAGGTACTAATACTTTTTTCATAAATTTTTATAATATAAGATTGTTTAAATTCTAACAAAATTTTATCATAAATCTTAGTTGGATTAATTTCAGGGATATTCAACTTATTTAGTTTTTGGTCTAGGTTACTAAACACTAATTGTTTAGTAAGCTTAGAATCATATGGGTTTTGAGTTGTCTTAACTATTTGCGATAAAAAAACCATCTTAAACTAAATTTTTCCTAAGTAAGAATTTCCTAGGAGAAATCCAATCCAACTGCGTCCGCGCCTTCCACGGCTCTAGACGACTTATCCAGTCTTTGACTTTGTCACTTACTTAAGTAGCTCTAATTTAACTTGGTTGTACTACCACTTGTAGTCTTGAACTCTCGAAACTTTGCCCAATCATTCACTTAACTTCACAATTGTTTTAGTTTTAGTATCCAGCTACTTATTATAAATAGACATCTAATAATAATAAATACACAATTTAATATCAATAGATCTATATGGAAACGAAATATGTAAAGTAAACAAATATAAATAGAATATAATAAACAAGGTTAAATATAAGAAACAGTAATAAATAGATAGCATATATAAAAGAGTAAAGTATAAATAGAAGACCACTACAGTCCTTTCGAACCAATTGGGATTATAAGATTATAAAGATAGTATGTAAATATTGAATTAAAAGACAATTTTTAAGGCATATCAAGTCCTCCTAAAGTAAAGTATAACCGAGGGGTTGGAGTTCTTTGTTCAGAAAAGAAGTCCAAAGTTTAGATCCTTCAAAGAAAATTTTATTTATTTCATCAAACCTACATATATTTTACATATATTTCACACTCATACAATATCACACTCAATCTCAAGTATAAACTTTACAAAGCACACCCTTAATTTGTACAGTGGAAATCAGGAGAGTTGGGAGGAACTAGATCTGGAGTACATACAAAGATTATTTTAGAAGGAGAGGGTTTAGATCGTAGAAGAAAGAGAGGAAATTGGATGCTTGGAAATAGATGGAAGAAGGAAGCTTCGAAAGGGAAAGAGAAGACTTCAGGATGAAGGTAGGAGGATGGGTGGTTGAGGAAGATGGAAGCTTGGAGAAGGAAGACGGAAGGTTTAAGGTGGAATGAAGAATGAAGGATGAAGGCCGAAGGAAGAAGGAGAAAGAAGGAAAGAAACTCCACTCAGATCAACTCCCCTTCCAAGAAGTCCCGATGTCTCCATTTATAGACTCCATAAGGTTACCGGTTGAATAGGTAATGGGTAACCTGTCCACTACTGACGTAGCGTAACTAATGAAGTGGCAGGTGACTTGGTTGCTAATGTGGCTAATAACATGGCCGGTGATGTGATAGCTGTTGAAGCAGATGTGGCTAGTGACATTATTAGTGGCTTGATGATAGGGCATTCAAAGGTAACATGGCCCCTCTGTCCAAGCAAAAACATGAAACATCTGGGGATCATGGTGGTGTTTAAATTGGTTGACCATAACAAGTATCTGAGATGAAGGATAAGAAACAATGGTTGTACTTCTTGGATATCCTTTTGGTTCATCTGGATAGGATGACAGGAGAGGCTAAAACGTTCTCTTTTATATATTGATAGGAACTGGGAAATTGCAGAGCATGTGCCTTGGCCGGTGATGCCCCCGTTGTGTTCGCCGGCGTACCGGCGGCTGAGGCCACGCCTGGTACTCTGGCAGAGGACGCCGGGGTTTCTTCGTCGCCGGGGTGGTTCGGCGGGTTTATGCTACAAAATAGCTAGCTCCTTCCAATTTTTTGCAGGTGTTAAAACTCGATTAGCAACACTCGCTGTCAATATGGAAGATCTCAAGAAGCTATCTGGGTTTATGAATATAAATCAGCAGGACCTGCTCTCCTACTTCCAACTGAACAATCTATCTGATCTCGTTAAAGGTCTACCTGTTCTCTTTAATATGCTTGCAATACGTCGTGCAATCATCCCTGAAGCCAATGGACACCGTTGTGCCCGTGTATCAAGTGGTGAGGTGCCAACACCTCATACAACTACCTTTGAGATTCCACTTGGTAGCCTTCCTCACATACCCATGTTTCCTTCGTGGAAAAAAAGCAAAAAAGGTGATGAGCATAAAGGAATAGATAATGCAGAGACAAAATATGACGTTAAGACTGGAAGCCAAATTACTTCATAAGAAGATTTTGGCAGCACTGCCAACAGTTATTCAGAAGCTGTTCGTGCCAATGGCCACGATAAAAGTATTTCACATGCTATGTGTACAAATCCTAAAATACATGATGCCTTTATGGGTGTTGGTGATTATGAAGCTTTAGCTATCTTAGACGAAAAGTTTGGCCTTGGCTTCAGGTGGTTAAGATCTAGTGAAGGGGAACCGACCGGTTTTCGTTCGGGTATTGGAGGGTCAACTGGATTTTGTGACATTAAGCATAATTTTTCCATGACAATGACAATGAATAAGATGTCCCTCGGTGGTGTGTCCAGAGGAGTTTTCTGCATCTGAGGAGTTGGGTCCTGACATGCAGCTTGGACACGAACCTAGTCTGTCAATGCAGAATGTTCTCCTCTCTCTTTCTTTCTTTGTTTTTTTGTAGCAAGAGGTGATCAATAATACTCAATAGATTGAAGAAAAGGTGAGATTCCTCAAATGGGCAGTGGCCAAACAGTTAGGCATGCTATACTCTTACAAGAAAGATACACCCCATACTGGCATAAATGCATTGTTTAACTACCTACGTTTTAGGCAATATATCCTGAAATGTTGTGTTTATAGCAGATGCTCGTTTTATTGGCGAACAATTTTTGTAGTAACGTGACAAAGTGAATTTTATGAAATGCATATCTTTTGAGTTTCTGTAGGTTTCATCTGGAAATAAGCTTGAGCATAACAGGTTCAACACTACACTCAAGTAACTTTGCAAGAGCTTTGCAACAGTTTTAACTTTTTTGTTCAATGGAGAATAACAACAAAACATTCCCCATCTAGTGATTTTCTACATATGTTGGCTAATCATTAACAATCTACGAGCCATACAGATAAGCTAATGGGATTGCTGAAGGCATGCTTAGATGTGTTCAAGATGAGAACAGGGTGAGCGTTCGGTGTCTTCGAAACTTGTCATCAGTTACATCAAGTTTGCTCATTTTCTCTTCACACCATAGCAACTGCTCCTTGCTAATTCTCACCATCTTCAGCACTCTTGAAATTCCACTTCTTCCATCGATGCTCGCCATGACTTCTCTTTCCACATTTTTTTCTTTCTACGAAGCTCTTTCAATCTCATCTCCTTCTGCAATCTCAGACGTGAAAGGAGTTAAAGTGTAATTTGCAGCATTTAAGTGACATACATAAATTCAGGCAAAATATGTGAAGTTTGTGGTTTAATTATTGCACTCAGATAGAGCGAGTCATTTTAAATAATTATGAGAAAGTTAAGAACACCAACAAAATTAACCTGATTTGTTCCTAACAAGTTAAGAACACCAACAGAATTAGCATTACAAGAAGATGCATTAGGAAAATCCGCCAACAAAATTATGAGAAAAATCATCCATTTTTGCAACAATAAGCCGCAAAAGATTAAGGCCAAAGAAATGCATGGGAAGTAGGAATTTCATATGACCTCATGCCAAACAGAAGCTAGAATCCACTTTTAAGATTGACTCTAGCGCCACGGAGATGCTCAAAGTTCAAACATGAAAGTTTGCCCAATGGAGCAGCATGCTACCTTCACACTTTTAGTATTTAGTAATAACATGAATCGAGCACTAAAAAACTAACAATTTAAGCAAGTCCAACCATCATCTCTAATAAAGTTGCTTTCTTACAATAGTCATTGTCACTTTGAATCAATGCCACTTCCTAATCCACCAAACATGAAACTGGGCTTTATCTTTTCAACTTAGCATGAATCAATTAAAAAAATAGTCATCAGTTTACAACCAAAGACTAAAATACCACCTTTTAAGAAGCGGATAGAGAACAGACAGCAAACACTGACATGAATCATAGAATTGAACTATATCGGCAAAAAAAGGCGCAGGTCCTGCTGAGGCAATCATCCCACATCCAGGAATTAGGCCATTAAAAAAACTACGAGATTCATACCCAATCCATTTTAAGTAAACAAGTTACTCACATTACAGCCGACAATTACAGGGCATTCAGTCATGAAAAATCAAAAAGAGAAATTAGTATTTACACAAATTTTGATGCACAAGAAAAAATCTAAAACTCAAATACAAAGAACGGTTATTGACAGAGTGTGACAGTAACCATGATTGAAATAAGTTTTATTTGAAATTGAGGCAAATAAGACTGCAAATTAGGTTCCATCTTTTGTATCATTGACCTTTCAAGGACTGATGGCAACAAACTAATCATTTGTAGAACAATACAAACATTTTTAATTATTTCCACAAAGAAATCAAACCTTGTAGGATGAATGTCGGGAAATTTTACAGGTCGAAGCTGGTCATTGGCAAAAAGACTGCTGCAGTTGCTATGAATCCAAGGATAGATACTCCACTCCATTGCAAATTGGGTGCTTAACATCAAACAAATTTCGGTTAAGGCAATTCTCAGCTGAAATTATAAAAAAACATGAATTCAATCATTATAAAATGTCTATATCCGTATTTGTTTAGGCTAAAACTTGAACAGATCACCATGTAATATGAGAACTCATTCCCTTAACTGATGAAACCTGTTGAAGGAAAAAGTATTATCTTATGGTGACCTGAAGGACAATGACAAGTAAACCAATATGAAAAATTGAAGATATACCTAAGCATGAAATGTCCAAGGCCACCCTCCCAAGACCAGCACCATGAACTAGGCAGGAAGAAGGCCTATTCAGAAAAAAATAATGAATCGCAATCCCGTCATCTAAATGTTAGTACCTTTCAGATGAAGTTCACATCATGATGTCAAATACAGAAAAAAATCTTTAACTACAGAGTTGTGAAGGTAAACAATAAAATTAAAGACAAGATTACAAAGTGTTTTTAGGGTAAACCTTTTTACAAAAATTTGAATAACAAATTGCAACTGTTTGGCATCCCCACAACCATTTACATCATAGCATAGACCAGAAAACTTACCTTTACATCAGGGATGCACGAATCGGCCGATTCCGTGCGGAATCGGCCGATTTAAATCGGATCGGCGTCGCGCCGATCCGATTTCGGGGCCGACTCGGTCGGCCCCGAATCGGGTCGTGAATCGGCCCGTTTCGGCCGATTCCGACCGATTTAACTCGGAATCGGAATCGGCCGATTTAAATCGGAATCGGTTTTTTAGGAAATTACCAAAATACCCTAGGTATAATTTTTATTAAATTAATTAAGCATGGGTAAAATGGTAATTTGGATTTAAAAACCTAAATCATACCCTCCCCCCGATTCCGCCGCCGCTTCGCTCCGCCGCGCTTGCGCCGTCCTCCCTCCGCCGTCCTCCGTCCGACCACGCCACCGCCGCCCGACTCCGACCTCAGCTCCGCCCTCCGCCGCGATTCCGCCGCAGACGCTGCGACCGCCGCCCGAAGTCGGCTTCCGCCGGCCGACGCAAGCGCCGCGATTCCGCCGCGATTCTGCCGTCCGACCCTCCGCCCGACCGTCCGACCACCCCACCGCCGTCCGACGCTCCGCCCGACAGTTATTAACCTTCCGCCGTCCGACGCTTCCGCCGCGATTCCGCCGTCCGACGCTCCGCCCGACCTTCCGACCACGCCACCGCCGTCCGACCTCAGCTCCATCCGGCCACGCCACCGCCGCCCGATTCCGACCACTAGCTCCGCCCTCCGCCGCGACTCCGACCGAAAATTTGGGTAAAGTTAGATTTTTTTATTGAAATTGAATATTGCGATGTGCAAATTGTTATCTATGATGTTCTAATTGATTAATATGAAGTGGAAATTGTGATGTCTAAATTGAAATTTTGATTAATATGAAGTGGAAATTGTGATGTCTAAATTGAAATTTTGTGTGTGCGGTAAATTATGATGTGCGAGTATGTGCTATGTGCAAATCGTGATGTGCAAATTGTGATGTGCTAATATAGCTTGGAAGTCTTGAAAATTTGCTTGGTAGTGGTTTGATTGATGATGAATTTTTTTGATGTGCTAGTGTTGATATGCTAGGGTTTTTTAGGAACTGTAATTGACCGTTGTATTGTCATAATTACATACCTTTGTGATTGTTGTATAAATACTTGAATTTGTGTATTTATGTTGAGAAATTATATAATTATGTATTTCAGGTATTTCTGTACTGAGTTGGCAAATTTTTGTATATGACCGATTTGAACCGATTCAACTGAACCGATTCCTGGCCGATTCAGACCGATTCCGATTCCGATTCCGATTCACGGGAAAACCGATTCCGATTCCGATTCCGATTCATGCAACCATGCTTTACATACAGCAATTTCGAAATAGCCGATCAAGTTCTTAAAAGATGGGTTTATAGCACTTCCTCGACAAGCTCAGAGATGAGCTTCACGCCGGAAAGATTTAGGCATTCATCAAATTAGGATTTTAACAAAAATGTCATACAAAAGCAGGAATCATACAAAATTGAGAAGGGGGTGGGCGAGGGAGACCTGGAGATTGCAGCTACTCAATTCTTTCACTGTCTTGGACCAATCATGAACACCTCGTTGTACCTAGCTCCAAGTGCCATAATATCCATGTTGGTTACATGTTCTCAACAAATTTCAATCATGAATATCCCTTAATACAGAAATTAGATATAACTTATATCATATTATAAATTAGATACAAGCATAGTCATTGAAAAATATTTCTTCATATAAATTCTTAAAATTAAACAAATAATTAGAGATTAAAAAATAATTCAAATTAAAAAATTCAAACTTAGTGATCTAATAATAACCTAAAAGCAAGTCTGCAATTTCTTCCAGAACAATGGAAGCAAAGGAGGTGGTGATGGCAGCAGTAGAAGAGGAGATGGTGATAGTGGCAGAGGAGGAGATGGGGATGGCGCCGGATGAGGTGGAGACAATGATGACAGCGAAGGAGTCAGTACAAGCAAGTCGAGAAGGAGGCGACAATCCTCCATCAGCCATATTATGCTGGTCCTTTGGATGGCAAACTGGTTCTCTTGTTCGGAAGGTTAAAAGTTTTATGAACAAAGATGAAGTAGGGAAAAATAAAATAAGGGAAGAGAAGGATTCGAAGGAGAAAATTTTTCTGCCTTTTTATGTACTTGCTTGCTCAAGCAATCTAGATTTATTTATAATTTGGATTCGATTTTTCCTTTGCTACAGGTCCATGGACAGTGAGGTTCTAATCACTGAGTGGGCAGCTCGTGTGTTTGTTGGAGTAGAGGATATATATAAATTTGCTTGCTCTCGTGGCTTTTGGTTGAACTAAGTTTTGGTAAAAAGATGAAAGGTGGGTTTTCTCGTTTAATTGAGGATTTTGTTGCAGCCATCTATTTTTTTCAAATAGAAAACACCCAAGTAATGAATATGAAACACAATTACAGTAGAAAAAATAACTATGGCCATCAGATCAAATCCATTAGTCATAGACCAACTATAGAACAAAGAACATCCTGTTCTATAGAACATGGAGGGTTTATCTATGTATAACTCTATGGCTCAATGTCTCAAAGTTTGTTGTCATGCACTTTTTGTGTTCTTGCATACAGAAGTCTATAAGAAAAAAAAAAAGCACAACAAAAAAATAGTACAGAAGTCTACAAGAAAAAAAAAAGCACAACAAAAAATAGTTTATAATTATATCATTTAATAGTTTTGTGCATGGCTAACCTACATTACAAAAGTTGTGAGCATTTAAACTATTTAATTAATAAATTATAATTTTATTAAAAATTATGATAAATAAAAACCAAGTTGGCTTGAGTTATACTCGAATTAAATTAAGCTTAAATCTACTAAAAACACACAACAAAAAGACAGTTTGTAATTATAATTTAATAGTTTTGTGCATGGCTAACCTACATTACAAAATTTTTGAGCAATTAAACTAGTAATTAATAAATTATAATTTTATTAAAAATTATGATATATAAAAACCAATTAGTTGGCTTCAATTCTATTCTAATTAAATTATGCTTTAATCTAGACATATTAGCTAAGCACACATATTGGTCAAATGGTAAATTTCTAAGCAATACAGTTTTTGTCTCACTTAATGCCAACATTTTTTTTCATAATTCTAAGACATGGAGAATAATATAATCTATGCCTTAGACATCGGTGGTAACTCTTTTGAAGTAGCAGACAAAACGTAGAATTGCAGTTTAAGCATCCCCAAAAGGACTACATTTCAAACAAATAAAAATATTTCAACACAAAAATATGGTAAAAAATTAATCCATCATTAGCCTCAGTTGACATAGAATGTACGGGCTTTGGAAAATAATATAGGAATTTACATAAAATGTGATCTTACTCAAGTTTCATTAGGGTGCTAATTGAGTGAGTCAGGTCGAATTCAGCCACGCTCAAACTCAACTTGTTTATCTTGAATTCGGTTATTAATCACGTATATATTTTTCATAGATAGCTTGAAATAAAATTAATTAAGAAAGCTAAAATAATTTCAGTTCAATTCTGTATCAAATAATTTGTTTGGAAACAAAATCATTGTATTATCATGTAAAACTTTCATATCATATAATTAAATTTATTAATTTTTAATATTTTATATAGATGGCTATATTAAAAAAACTATATCAACTACTGTATCATATATAAATTATCGAGCTCCATGTTGAGTCGAGCCGAAGGTAGGTGTGCTCACCCTTGTGTGCTTGTTTGATAATTTGAGTCGAGCTCTAACTCGAATGAGATTGAGCCAAACATCGACCAATTTCAGGCCGGACTATTCATGACATTAAATTCTAGCAGGAAACCTTGCAATCGACTGGACTATTCAACTCGAGGGCCCCGCGCTGTGTTTGTCGTATTCGGCGTCCTTCAGACGCAGCGCCGGCTCCTGGCCCTCCTGCTGCTGCTGCAAAGAGAGGTGGTGGTGGTGCACCGACGACGTCCCGGCCGCGGCCGGCGACATCTGGCCCTGCTGCTGCTGCAACGAGAGGTGGTGGTGGTGCACCGACGACGCCCCGGCCGCGGCCGGCGACGCCTGGGGATTCTGGTGGTCCGACTCTGCTGGCTGAGCCCCGAAATGGTTGTCGCTCGACGGCGGCATCCCGCCCATCATGCTCCTCGGGTTGAACAGCGCATGCACCACCGCCATCACACTGCTCCCCGCCCCGCCGCTAAGCAGCGAATTCCTTATCTCCTACAACCACGAGAGCACACCCTATAACCATCAAAACCCCACCAACCAACACCAACATCACAACAAATGGCAAAATGGAATCACGAAGACGATTCAAGTTCATGATCGCCGAGACCCACAATATCAACCATCATGTTCATTCCCCAAAACAATCAGAAGAACACCAAAACCATGAAAACAGTGCAAATCAAACGCTAAAACGAAATAGAATCACGATCGACTGCATCCACACATCGCGTACGTCACCCAAAACCAATCAATGGTACGTACCAAAACAAACAAATAATCAAATCCGATAGATAAATGTTGTCTGAATTAGTGACAATTCATGTTTGCACCCACGAAACACCTACAGATCAAGAAAATGCGAAAATCAACTACTTGTTACAATCAACAAAAAACAGCAAAACCATCAGAATCGCACAAATAAATCCAAAAAAACCGAAACAAACGCACGAACAGAAAAGGGAAATCGGATTGGAACGACGGCGATCACTTGCTGCCCGTATTTGGAGATGGCGGCGGCAATATACTGGTTAAGGAGGGCCTGCTGTGGGTGGTTTTGCGGGAGGGGCATCCGGTTCTGGCGAATCTGCTGCTCGAGCACGGAGATGACGGCGACGGCAGCCTAAGAGGGGGTCCTTGAGGCGGGTGATGGCCTCGTAAGCGAGCGATATCTCGGCGTTCTTCCGGTCACGTCCGCTCGCCCCGAACGCCTTGTGCACCATCAAAAACTGCTGCGGGTCTTCCGGCCGCAAGTAGGGCGCGAACACGCACTCCTGCGTCCACTTCCCCAGGAGAAACGTACACGCCACGCACCACGATCTCGACGACGACGCCATTTTCTCTGGGAAGAAAAGCTGTATTTTTTATCTAAGAGATAAATACGCTTCGTCCCTTTTCAGTTACGATAATTCTGATTTTGTGCTTTTTTTCATGCGTCCCCGGCGGCAGCGGGAAGGCGATAATTCTGACTTTTATCTGAGAGATCATACGCGAGATCATACGCTTCGCCCCTTCTCTGTTACGATAATTCTGTTATGAGTATTTTTTTATTAATTATTTTATTTATTTATGATTATTAATTTCTTATTATTATATATTTGTTGACTATAATGAAGGATCATGTGACTAATTATTTTTATTGGTATGTAAATATTCATAAATATATTTTTGTTCACGTTTATCTTATTTTAATTAATTAATTAATTAATATTAATTATTTCTTACTTGAGTTATTATTTATCTGTATTTAGGCATATGTTCAAATATTTAATATTTAAATTAATACTCTTCATAATTAATTAATATTAATCATTTATTTATTTATTTATCTATTGATTTATTTAATATGTATTTTTTTATTTAATTATTTATATGTTTACCAACACGAGTATTTATTATTTTAACTGTGTATTTATATGGCATAATTATTTTATTATTTATGTTCATGTATTTATTATTTATCTAAATATGTATGAGTAGATTTATTTATTTATTTATTATTTATTAATATTATGTCTTGATTTATGTGCCACATGTTTAGTTATAGGTTTGTTAGCATTATTTTCTTTATTAAGATATATTGATGCTATGAGCACATACTGCGATCATGCATTATATAGAGATGTTAGTATTTTACTTAGTAGTAGGTTCCAATGTAGGTTTCGGAATCCAAGCTCAACGTAGATGTGTAGATACGCTTTGAGCTTCGACCACATGCCCGTAAGACTCTACCTCTCTGCTTTACTCGTTGTGTGTCGAGCCTAACCGTGTTTTATACATAGGACGGTATCAGTGGCATTTTATTGCATCCCTATGATGTCGGGCTATTTAGCTGTGTTTTCTATACATGTTTAATAAAACTACAAGGATGAGATCCCTTGTTGGTTTTCGAACTGAAGCTCTAGAAATATATGATACAAGCCTCTTCCCTCAGCCTATTATATTAATGTACGTCACATTTTTATGGATTTCACGAATAAGAGAATGAGTTGTAAGAATATATATGAGTGGTATAGAGATATAGTATGGACCACACTAGTACTCTTTCAAACCTTAAGGTAATGCGGTGTATGAGGGTATTGCGTAATACAACACATTTCTGGAATTTATGGCACTAACTTAACTATTCATTTTACCACTCGAGTACTGTGGCGGGTGATATGGAAGGTGTGAAAGCATAAGCGTTGTATGTATGAATATGATTGTGAGCCGTGCATGCGAGCCGACATTTGCTTATGTATGTTACTTACAGCCCAGTATAAGGCAATTTTGAAGTTTCATAATTTTTTGTGGGTGATCGGAATACTCATTTGCCAGTTTGTATTAGTTATTTTTCGGACTAGTAACATTCGTAATTGACGTTTTTATATAATATATATAGGTTTTGAAATCTTGAGTTGACGTTGGTGGGAGGACAAACAAATGCTACACACATTTGAGCTCAGCGCAATTACTTACTTTTTTTACTTTTATTTATGCTCGATGTGTTTTGACATGTATTTAATAATTTTTTCCATTCTCATGACACCAAGAAAGTTGTTTCTGATATATTTTATCGATCAAGTTGTACCAACCGACCAACTCTAAACATAAACTCAACTCGATCGCAACATTTCTAATTCGGTTCTTAAGTGAATTGAACTTGAGTATTACATACTTTCTCTCTATATTGAGGACATAGTTTTGAAACTCATTTTTTACTCTAAAAGCTCATTGAGTCGACTTTGAATTTAGCTTGTCGAGTTAAACTCCATAGATAATTCTATAATGACCAATTTTACAATGAGCTTCATGAGTAAAATTATAAAAGTTATTAAAATATATTATTGTTCTTTTAAATTAGCTAAATCAATATTTCCAATTAATATAATCATATATTTATTAATTTAAAGTGTTAAAAGACTAATATGTATTAATTTCATACAATTATTATTTACATAATTAAAATTTTAATATAAATAAACTCTAGTCAGCTTAGAGTCGACTTAGCTATATGACATATTGAGTCTAGTCTAAGTTTCGAGTTTTTAAAATATAATTGAGGATAATTTGTATAATATTTTATTTTTTCCCTTACCAAAAATATGAAAATATTTTTTCACTATAATTTTCTCCATATTTTGAAGGCATAAAATAGTTTCTTTACTTTTTTAGCATGGAAAACTGAAAATCATAATAAATTTTGGATTTTACTCCATGACGATAACTTATGTGGAAGAGACGTAGAGAATTTTGCTCTTGTATGA
>JAURVB010006407.1:0-10149 GCA_033002965.1 Piper betle | reverse complement strand
CTCACAAGGAATGGAGTAGTTTCCAGTCTTTGAAGAAGAGTCTAACAACTGCACCAGTCTTGACACTGCCAAGTGGTAAAAAATTATTCATACTCATCAGTGATGCATCTCGATTGGGTTTAGGATGTGTCCTTATGCAAGGAGGTAAAGTAGTGGTCTATGCCTCTCGTCAATTGAAGATTCATGAGCAAAATTATGCAACCCATGACTTGGAACTGGCAACAATGGTTTTTGCTCTAAAGATTTGGAGACACTACTTGTATGGAGCCCAGTTCGAAGTTTTCACTAACTATCAGAGTTTGAAGTATATCTTCACCCAAAATGACCTGAACCTTTGATAGAGCTGGTGGATAGAATATTTGAAGGACTACGACTTCCAAATATTATACTACCCGAGGAAAGCAAATGTTGTAGCAAACGCATTGAGTCGGAAAGGCAAGGTGGACATGGGTCAACAACTTGCTAGACTTTGGACTATGTTAGCAGAAGTGGTGGCTATCAACCCTGTGGAACAACTAACAGGGTTACTGGAAAATCAGGTTACTTCCAATGATTTGGTTGATCGTATTAAACTAGCACAAATGGGTGATGAGGAGCTGAATGAAATGTTGGACAAGACTTCCAACATTGTAGCTGATTCCAATAGTGTGATCAGATTTAGAAGGAGGTTGTGTGTACCCAAGGATGATGCACTGAGGTAGAATATCTTGGAGGAGGCTCATTTGTCAAAGTTCTTGGTACACCCTGGAGTTAACCTACTTGTGGATTGGGATGAAGAGGGATGTTGTGGATTTTGTCTCCAAGTGTTAGACTTGCGAACAGATCAAAGCCCAACATCAACTACCTGGAGGACGATTGCCACCTTTAGAAATACCAACTTGGAAATGGGAGTGCGTCACATACAATTTTATTGCAAAGCTCCCAAGGACTCAGTAGAAGCATGACTCCATATGGGTGGTTGTGGACCGACTAACTAAGGTAGCTCACTTCATCCCCACGAAATCAATAAGAACTGCGCAATACCTGGAAGGATTGCATGTCAACAATATTGTAAAGTTGCATGGGATTCCAAAGGAGATAGTCTCCAACTGAGATCCCCTATTCACCTCACATTTCTGGGAATCTTTCCAAAAAGCCATGGGAACCCAAATCAAGCTGAGTACAACATATCATCCCCAAACTTATGGTCAGAGTGAGAGGACTATTCAAACTTTGGAAGATTTGTTGAGAGCTTGCATTCTTGACTAGGGAGGTGACTGGGAGAAATACTTAGCCTTGGCTGAATTTACCTACAATAACTCTTACCAAGCCAGTATATGGATGGCACCATTTGAAGCCTTATATGGTAGGCCATGTAGGTCTCCATCGTGCTGGCTGGAGTTTACCGAAGTAGTTATAGTCAGGCCAGAGAGGGTGAGGGAAGCAACTGAAAAGGTGAAACTCATTTAGCAAAGGCTTAAGGCAGCTTAGGATTGACAGGAGAGTTATGCTACTACTCGAAGGAGGGACCTAGAGTTCCAAGTTGGGGAGTTTGTGTACCTAAAGACATCTCCTATGAAGGGGGTGATTAGATTTAGAATATCAGGGAAGTTGAAGCCAAGATTCATAGGACCGTTCCCAATCTTGAATCAAGTTGGAAATTGTGCATATAGACTAGCATTGCCACCAAGCCTAGTCGGAGTACACAATGTTTTCCATGTGTCAATGCTAAAGTAATATGTACGAGATGAAGATCATATAATCCCAAATTTTGTAGACTTAGAGTTACAATCAAATTTAACCTACGAGGAAAAACCGATTCACATCCTGGCAAGAGAAATAAAGACACTTAGAAACAACGAAATTACTTTGGTAAGAGTATTGTGGAAAAATCAAGGGTCAGAGGAAGCTACATGGGACACTGAATAAGAAATGGCAAGGAAATACCCTAGCCTATTCATGGCATAAAATTCTTATAATTGTAGTAGCATGTACTGATCCCAAAGATAAAATTAATCATGATTGTTTTGTTGCCCATTATGATATTTTGGGGACGAAATATTTCCAAGTTGGGGAGATTGCAAAAGAATTATTTCGTTGGGAGATTGCATTATTATTATTACTATTATTACTATTATTATTATTATTATATTCTCTACCCGGTTAATCCTACCGGGTTAATTAATATATTTTATTATTTACCCGGTTAACCGGTTAAAAGAAATACGGGTGTTAGGGTGTTTTCCAATATCCTAGCCATCATTTTCATTTTATTTTGTGAGGGGGCGTCATCCTCACCCTAGCCGCTTTCATTCTCATTTTCTTCTCCACTTCCTTACGGGTGCCCGAATTCTTCCATGCTTGGGTATCCTTCATATCTCCCTATTCTTAATTTTCATGCATTCATATTTCTTTTTAATTGATAATAAGCTGGATAAACACGGAAATCAAAGTCTTAAATCAACAAGAAAGAAAAGAACAAAACTGGAAACTAGAAATCCCGCCATGGCCAACGGATCTAAGTTTTTGGCAAGGATGGGCGACTACAAACAAGTTGCAAGGCTTGCCCTCACAACCCCGATGACCTATTTGGTTGCTGGGTCGAAGGGATGGCTCATTGTGTCCCTGAGTTTCCGAGTGGTGGCGGAATTACACCTAGTTGTGGGCGGAATTTCAAGGATGGGGATAATGGGCAATGTTGTGGGATAATTATATTTGACTCGCTACGGCTCAAGTTAAAAATAATATTAACTCGTAATAAATCTTTAAAAATAATTATTCTAATGGGTTATGGGTTAAAGTTGCTAAACTAATTAATTATTGTACGAAATTGTCATAAGTAATAAAAGTACTGTAATCATAAATGGTCGATAATTAATCGGTGTACTACAAGTAATTAATTTAAATCGGATGGTTATAAGTAATTAATAAAATAAATATTTTACCTTTATTATATTAAATTTAATATTAGGTAAATAAAATGATTATTTTAATAACGGGTTAGTAAGGTAGAAAATGGGTTAATAAATTATACTCGGGTAAAAATCACAAGCGTTGAACCTAAATAACCTAATGAAAATAAATAAAGTTTGAACCTTTATTGAGTTGAACAATTTTAAAATAATTAGTAATATCTTTGAATTAGGATAATACAAATTAGTTTAACTAATTTAATCGAACAACTTAATTAATAAAATTGCTATGAATAATGATACCGATTTAACATTATAACCGAACGAAAAAGTACTAATAATAGTAATTAAATATTTGTTTACATGTTGATAATTATTTTATCATTTGTTAAGTGTAAATTATAATTTAGATAATTAATTTAAAATGTACTGTAGGATTTAAATAATTATATCTCATGAATAATTTAATACTTAATATTATTGAATTTTAATCATGATAATTGTTAGTCATTTAGTTGAGAGCATTTCTACTCGAATAAAATTATACTTATGTATAATTTTGTGTTCTTGTTTAGCTTAGGATCGTTGGTTACGGTTGCAGGTTCACTTACGAACTATGTAGGCCTGTATAATTATTTGAAATGTTGTATTTTCCCTTGTTGGCAGCCCTAGTCGGCCTGAGCCTAGATTCGACCACCATGCACCGAGTGCAATCGGGATCAAGGATTTGACTCAGTCTGACACGGGGCCGCACCCTTTAAAATTACTATGTGGAAATCTTGGTCGACTTGAGTATCTGACCACCATGTGCTAGAACACAACTGGGGTCAACTCAATTCGGCACAAGGTAGCACCCCGTCAAAGATTAAACACCTACACCCATGCCGAAAGGGGTGATAGGGTGCAGTGGTGCAAGAAGGCTCATTATGCACTTGTGATACCGACAGGGTGAGTCAATGGAAAATATCGGTAACTACAGACCGTGGGCCAGGTTGCGTGTGTGCGCATGCATGGGATGGCAGCTGGATGGGGTGGCCACCCCTCCCAGCATATTAATAGCTCGTCATAGGCTCATAATGACTAAAAGACTACATGAAATGATGATAGGGATTATATTGACTTGTTTCATTTAATTATGCGGCTTATTGGTTTATCTCTAACATGGAATTGCCTCCGTTGGTGAGCAGTTTTGGACTGAGGATTAAAAGTGTGTTAATGAATCTTTTACCAACCTAGGTTTGGTGAATTGATAATAAATTAGACTTCCTTTTTATTCTCTTGTGTTAGAATTATGGCTATAGGAAATGATCCGAGACTGTGGGATGGTTATTTTATATATTGTCATATGCTATCAGAACATATTTTACGATTTATAAATTCTAGACTTATTTGTTGTATTATGAATCATGTTCTAGAATGTTATTGTTACATCAATTTTACTTTTAGGTAACACCCGGTCCGGTTCAAGAGGGTCGTTACACTATACAACCACTACTTCTCATGAAGGGACTCTCTTTGATGGAATGATGGCAAGAATGCCTATACATGTACAGTGCATCACAAGGAGTATGAAAACATACTTTGCATTGAACTATGGAGTCTGCATCTGGTCTATAGCACATGCACCGGTCAATGTCTGCTCATTTCAACAATCTGGAAAATAGATAGTATGATTGATATACCTAGAAGGGTAAGTGTAAGAATACTTGGGTGAAGGCTCAGCTCTGTCTAAACATCTCTTGTCACATGGAAAAAGATTGGATCTCTTGTGAAAAACTGGTATCAATCCTTTAGGACTCTAACTAGGTTTCTCATCCTCATGTAGTTTGACATCATGTGTGATAGGAGAGTACACAAAACTAAGAAAATTCTATTAGGTATGTATATCTATGAATATCATTCTAGATGTAGTGATGTGAGGTCTCTGTCTGAGTCATAATCGGGTAATAAAACTCTGTATAGGATACTGGGAGGCTCAAACAAATGGGTAGGTCCATGGACATGTCTCTAAGATCATCATGATTAGACTCTGCCACATGGCCAGCATATAGAATAGCTAATCAATGACAAGTCTAGGAGACGGCTACTAAGTAGCTCTAGTTTAATCAACTAACAGTAGGCATGTTTTTCTCGATACCTTACTAGTCACATATTTCTAAACGGATGAGGTTCAACGACCCAAAGAACCACTATCTCCCCTCAAGCCTACTGGGACTCAAAGTGAGGTTTGACACGTGTCTCATCCATTCTTCAGTGGTGTGTGACCTGTCACCCCATATCGATTTGTAGCACTAATCTTGACTCACATGACTACTATCACAGTTGTAGATTGTCAAGCAAAGCTATAAGCCAAGATGAGCATACACTGGTGTCCCTCTATCTAGTCAACATGATCCAGTCTGACTAAAGTCTCTTTCTGCATCGCTCCCAAGTTTGGGTGTAGTTGTCTCATTTAGAGTAGTCTGTGATCAGGCTACCTGCACTGTAAGTCCTATATAGTACCATGAAGGTACCTCCTATACTCAGGGTAAAGGCTAAATCCTATGTCTCAAGGTAAGGATCTAATCGTGCTAGCGAAGCATAAGGAAGACACTGTCTCCCTAATGGACACTCCCTCACTAAACCCATCATCTATGCCAAAATTCTAATATGAGTCAAATATCTCTCTCTGGCTAGGCCAAACTCTAAATGAGTGAAACTGCATATCTGATCATTTGCTAACCATCTGATCTATGGAACCCTAGTTGTGGGTCACTCGTATGCTATTATGGTTACCGAACAATCTTACCACTATGGTCATCCTATCTGGATATCATACTGTCTTGTTCTCGTACTCTGTCCATATACATCCCTAAAAGACACACTAATACTGTCTAATGATCCCTGTAAAATTGTAATTAACACCATCTTGCAATACACATCAGACCCATCGATGTCAGGTCAAGACGATGGTATGCAAGATGGCTAGTGAAGTCAATCCTGTATCATCTCTTCAAAATTATCTCTGTTCTCCTAACTTTCCTTTGCCGGGCTGATGTTGTAGTAGCTATAACTTGTCCTCAAATTTTGACCCAACTCTGCTTTGAATGCTGTGACATGTGGTCTCCATTCAAAGCTAAGAACCATCCTCAAGTAGTTTTCCTCCCGTAGGGTGAGCTAACTTCTTGGCTTTTACTTTCTCTATAACTACTCACTCGGATAGTGGTAGTGTATCAAGGCCAGCGGTTGTGCTACTCGGACGGAGGTTGTGCTGCTAGGACAGCGGTTGTGCTAGTTGGATGATGGTTGCGCTATCAAGGTGCTTAAGCCTAATCCTGATCATGTATGTTGTGAACCCATTACTGTCTGTGGCATGTTTATCTCCATATGTCTATATCCCCAGAGGTAGCTTCTATCAACTTAGCTCAAGTTATCTAACAAAGCATGTCTGATCCGGAGGAATCCAGATCATAGTGGTGACACGTATGATGGAAAGAAAACATTGAGCCCGCATTGGTCTCCTGGTGCTCTAAATACTCCTAGTCGCTATTTGTCTCAACTTCAATTGACTGAGCATGTGGACACTCTTACGTCATCGAAATCATTGGCACGATAAAAAGTAAAGAGTGTCTCTGAGCTTATCATAACATTCTAGTGAGATCCAATCCGACACCTAGTCAAATCATGATCTCATGTCCATCTCATAGTTTCAATTAACACTGAATTGCTTAAGGCTGACTGAGCAAAAATCAAAAACACTAAGAAAATGTCAAAGGAAATACCTATCGACTTGGCTAAGGACAGCTCCACACACTTGGCTCAAAACAAAAGTCTTCCATCTCAATAGACCAAGACATGGCTCGGCTACCAACTTGTAAAACCACAATTTCGGTTCACTTAAGAATTGAGTCAAAAATATTGCGATCAAGTCCAGTCATGTTTAAAGTTGTCAGTTGGTATGGCTTGATCGATAAAATAGATTGAAACAACCTTCTTGGTGTCATGAGAATGGAAGACATGTTAAATTCACGTCAAAACACATCGAGCATAAATAAAAGTAATAAAGTAAATAACTGCACTGAGCTTAACTATGTGTACCATTTGTCTGCCCACCCACCAAAGTTGACTCAAGATTGCAAGACCTAAATATATTATATGAAAAATGTCAGTAAAGAATGTTACTGGTCTAGAAAATAACTAATACAAACTGGAAAAATTGGTATTCCATTACCCACGAAAACATATGAAACTTTAAGATTGCCTCACATTGGGTGGTAAGCAAACATACTTAAGCAAGTGTTGGCTTTCATGTGTGGCTCATAATCATATTTATACATACAACATTTATGCCCACACATCTTCTATATCACCCGTCACGGTACTCGAGTGGTAAAAAAAATAGTTAAGTTAGTGCCACAAATTCCGGAAATGCACAGCATTACACAGTACCCTCATACACCGCACTACCTACGGGTTTGAAAGAGTACTAGTGCGGTTATAATGACTCGCCCCAACCGGCCAGGGGTTACTCAAAAATATAAATGATGTAAAAATGATATTCAAGAACATGAATTACAACATGGCAAATAATTCTAGAAATTTATTAATCATAAAAATAAATCATGTTCCGTTAGTATGTCACAATACATAAGATAAATTAACTACGTGAGCATAGAGTCCCACAGCCTCAAACCGCTTCCCGTAGCCACATTTATAACACAAGAGAATAAAAGGAAGTCCAACTTATTATCAATTCACCAAACCTGGTTGGTAAAAGAACTACCAACCACACTTTTAATCTTAGTCCGAAGTTGCTCACCTGCAGAGGCAATTCCGTGTTAGTGATGAAATCACTAAGCCGCATAATTAAATTAAACAAGTCAATAAAATCCCTATTTGGATTTCTTGAGACTTTTAGTAGTTATGAGCCTATGCCGAGCTCCAATTATGCCAGGAGGGGTGGCCACCCCATCCAGCTACAATCCCATGCATGCGCACAGATGCTACGTGGCCCACGACCTGTAGTTACTGATATTTGCCATTGACTCACCTTCTCGGTATCACAAGTGCATAATGAGCCATCTTACGCCATTGCGCCCTGCCACCCCTTTCAGCATGGGGGCAGGTATTTTATATTCCAAGTAATTTAAAAGTGTGGCCCCGTGTAGGACTAAGTCAATTCCTTAACCCCGGTTGCACTCAGTGCATAGTGGTCGAATCTGGGCTTAGGCTGACCAGGGTTGCCAAAAAGGGAAAATACAACATTTCAAATAATTATACAGACCTGGATAGTTCACAAGTGAACTCGCAACTATGACCGACGATCCTAATATGAACGAAAAAATAAATTATACATAAGTATAATTTTATTTAAGTAGAAATGCATGCAACTAAATGATTTAAATATATTGTTATTATAACTCGACAACATAAAGCATACATCCAACAATATTAATCATTAAATTCTCAACATTTATAACAAGTCTAGTGAGATAATTAATCATTCATGTGACGTAATCATTTAAGTCATACTTTATATTTTAAATTAATTATTTAAATCAGAATTAACACGTAACTAATGATAAAATTTTATTAACTTACAAACAAGTATTTAATTACTATTATTGGTATATTTTCTTTTGAGACGGTAATTACTTAACCAACGATCTTGACAATTAGGTTTATAATTTTAATATTTAATCACTATCATTAATCTCAATTTAGTGAGTACTAGATACTTAATTCATTAAATATAAGCTTGGGTATATCTACCATAATTTATTAACTTTTTGTTCATTCTGAATATTTATCTGGCAATTAATTAAGTCATTCTTTTAAATTTTTATTAATATGAACGACGCCTAGAGAGGAGAGTAAAACGAGCGAAAGGAGAAGAAGATGAGATGCAGACGGCTAGGATATGGGAAAACACCCTAACATGAGAGTTTAACTGGGTAGAGATGCTACCCAACTCTCTTAAAATCTCCCGTTGTAAAAAATAAAAATAATAATAATAATTCTCAAACGTTCTATCCTTCCCAGACTGAGTCAAAGTTTTTTTAAACAACATAATTTATTTATTTATTTATTTATTATTATTATTTACAATCTTTACAATCTCCCCAACTTAGAAATATTTCGTCCTCAAAATATTATAACGGGCAACAAGAAAATCATGATTAACTATTTCTTTGGTATCGGTAGGGGTAGACATCGTTAAACCTGTGAATGACATCGAACCTCGATGTGCTACAATTTGTTCATTTATTTACATCTTATTCATCCAATTGTGCTACTACAATTATAAGAATCTTATGCCACCACGAATAGGCTGGTGTATTTACTTGCCATTTCTTGTTGAGTCTCCCATGTAGCTTCCTCTGACCCCTGATTTTTCCATAATACTTTTACCAAATGAATTTCTTTGTTCCTGAGTGTCTTTATTTCTCTTGCCAGGATGCAAATCGGTTTTCCTCGTAGGTTAAATTTGACTGTAGCTCTAAGTCTTCAAAATTTGTGATTATATGATCCTCATCTCGAACATATTTCCTTAGCATTGATACATGGAAAATATTGTGTACACCAACTAGGCTTGGTGGCAATGCTAATATATATGCACAGGTTCCAACTCGATCCAGGATTGGGAACTGTCCTATGAATCTTGGCTCCAACTTCCCTGACGTTCTAAATTTGATCACCCCCTTCGTAGGAGATGTCTTTAGGTACACAAACTCCCCAACTTGGAACTCTAGGTCTCTCCTTCGAGTATCAGCATAACTCTTCTGTCGATCCTGAGCTGCCTTAAGCCTTTGCTGAATGAGTTTCACCTTTTCAATTACTTCCCTAACCATCTCTGGCTTGACTATAACTGCCTTGGTGGACTCCAACCAGCACGATGGAGACCTGCAGGGCCTACCATATAAGGCTTCAAATGGTACCATCCCTGTATTGGCTTGATAAGAGTTATTGTAGGTGAATTCTACCAAGGCTAGTGTTTCTCCTAGTCTCCTCCCCAGTCAAGGATACAGGCTCTCAACAAATCTTCCATAGTTTGAATAGTCCTCTCACTCTGACCGTCAATTTGGGGATGATATGTTGTGCCTTAGCTTGATTTGGGTCCCCATGGCTTTTGGAAAGCTTCCCATAAATGTGAGGTGAATAGGGGATCACAGTTGGAGACTACTCCTTTGGAATCCCATGCAACTTGACAATATTGTAGACATACAATCCTCCCAGGTATTCAACCATCCTCATTGTTTTCGTGCGGATGAAGTGAGCT